>WEKY01050230.1:34563-51249 GCA_013390045.1 Picathartes gymnocephalus
CACATGGTTTGTGCTTCTGATGTAGAAATGGTGTTTTCCTCAGCACTAACAGAAGGCAAATTGCTGTGGTAAGAGAAAGTTGCACTATGGGTATGTGGCCTTGGGCAATGCCTTTTGTCTCTTCACTCTTTGGTGCTGTACTGGAGCATATGGAAACCTACTTGCTCTGCTGTGTGTTACCATCAGAGCACCTTGTGAAGGTCTTGGCAGGAAGCACTGAGATTCAGCTCCCATTCTGGCAGTGTGCCCCTGCAGCAAAGGCATCTGCAGTGCTCTCCTGGGCTGCATTAGGCAAACTGTTGCCAGCTCCTCCAGGAGGGGATCCTTCCCCTTGGCTCAGCACTGCTGAAGTCACACCTGGAGGTCTCTCTTCGGTCCTGGCTCCTCAGTACAGGAGAGACAGGATGTGTTGGAGAGAGTGGAGCCAAGAGTCACAGAGATGGTGAAGGGAGTGGGGCAGCTCTCATGTGAGTAAAGGCTGAGAAAGCTGGGACAGTTTAGCCTGCAGGGGAGAAGGCTTGGAGGGATCTTTTCATATATACAGAAACCAGCTACCACAAGGAAGGGAGCAAAGAAGGTGAAGCCAGGCTCTTTCCAGTGGTGTCCAGAGGCACAACAAAAGAGACAGTGGGCACAGAGTGGAACCCAGCAGGGTTCCTTCTGAACATCACAAATCACTTATTTGCTATGAGGTTGCCCCTGGAGGTCATGGACTCTCCATCCTTGGAGTTATTCAGAACCTACCTGGCTCTGGGTGACCCTGCTTGAGCAGTGAGGGCTGGACAGGGTGACCTCTGGAGAGTCAATCCAACCTTAACCATCCTATGATTCTTCTTAGGTTGCTTCATTACAACCCCAGTGAAGCTGTTCCCTAATTTTTAAGAGTCTGGGTGAGTTGTAATCTATGAACTGCTCTGGCCTGCTAATTTATGGAGAATCTGATTGTGTCCAAAAGAAGTGGTGACAAAAATACCATACTTCATAAAGGCCCCTCTTCTCTAAGACACCAGTGTGGTTTAAAAATTGGTTAAGGAAATTGCTCAGTTGCTGTTACTCTGCTGTCATGTTCTTTATGGAAGAAGATTGGAAGCAAATAAACATAATCGTTTTAGCTCAAAATCTGTATTTGTGGGTTACATATTTTTGCTGTTAATTGAACAAAATGTACTTGTAGCTGTCCACAGCTCTACTTTAATCTAGCTGAATTGTTTATGTTCAGTGAGGCTTCCTGAATTAAATGGCTGCAAAGTTGCCACGGTATAGTATGGATGTTGCTGTTAGTGCTTTTATCCTATAATGTGATCTTACCATGTAATACTTTGAAATTTTCACTCTGCAGACATTAATGCTGTAAAGTTTTCCTTACTTGCACATTATTTGCCGTATTTAGAAGGTAAATGAACTCACCTGTATTTGGTGCCCAATGCCAAGAAGTATTAAAAGCTTCTAATGCTAGAAGTGATCTGTTTTTTGCAGCAGAACTGACCTGCTGCCTGGTCAGTTGTTTTCAGCTGGATAATGCTGGAGCTGCCTCTGTCTGCCTTGGAAATCATTGGTTTGGTTCCTGCAAGCAGCAAGGGCACTGTGTCACGTCGTGGGCTGGGGGACAGGCACAAACAACACTGTGGGTCATGCAGGCCTTCAGCTGCTCTGCTCTGTGCAACTTCAAAGTTCAAGCTACAGCTCTTTAGTCTGTGTTCCATTGTCCTTTTCTCACCTGAATAATTTCTCACTGAACATTCCCAGGAAGGTTTCATGTTTGACAATAAAATCTGTTCTTGCCACCCAATGAACCTCAGAATACCTTTGAAAAGAGAATGAGGCTAATGGAGAAGGTAACATTATTCTTACTATAATCTAGAGCCTCCTTTGTCTCAGTTAAATATTTACAGCCCATGTTCTATAATTCAACAGGAAAAGGTTAGAGAATTGAGACATTAGTGTTTTGCTGTAGTACTTCTAAGACTCAGCACATGACAAAAAAATAATTTTAGCTTCTAGAATATTGCTTTATTTATGAACTACCCCTGTCAGGGACGTTCATTCACACTTTGCTTGCAGTGCAAAAGCTGCCAGGCCAGCTGTTGGATGCAACCTATTTATACATAGACCTCCAGAGGAGAAACTTCCCCAGTTGTACACAGTTAAAATTTAATTTGCCTGTTCAGTTTTTGTGTGGGATCACAATTGTAGACTGTTTGGCTTCAAGTGATGACTGAAGTTGGATTTTATTTGCATTTCTTTAAGAAATAAGTTTTCATTCTGATTTAGGAAGTGACTTGTGTTTTCATTTGAACTGTTCCCCAGCACTTGGGGTGGCAGCTTAGAGCTACTAAATGCCATAGATGTGTGTTTGTAGCTATCACTCCATTTAAATGACAGATCCTTCCTAACCTGTAATAGGCTGTCCACTGTGTCTGGCTAATGATTGCTAATGTGATCCTGTGTTGAAGCAGAGAAAGGCTGCAGCCAGAAATTTGAAAAGTGTGGGCACATACTGCTAATCCAGCCTTTTTGTACTGATGCTAGGAGTGGTGTAAAATTTACGTGGTGTGTAAGGAGTCATGGCTTTCAGTAAAAGAAAGGAAAATCAGGCTTTGGGGTTTTTTCCTAGTGGTCACAGGAGGGTCTTGTTATGAATATAATAATGACATTGGGATGCTATCAGAAGTGACTACAGTAAGAAACTAGAAGTAATAGTAATGTCAACATAAGAAGTCAAAATAGTACTTTATCAGCTTGACAAGCCAAAAAAAAAAAAAAAATCATACTTTTCTTCTACCCTTTCCAGCCTCAGGTTTCTAACAGACATCCAAAACCTACAGCAGAAACTAGCTTTACTTCACTCAGAGATCACAACAAAGCCCATTGTGGACCTGGAGTATCCATTAGGAACAGGTGGGAAACAATAGCTGTATCACCTGAATGTAGCAACTTTTTACTTGTCTAACTTCTACTTCAGCTGTTTAAAATCTACTCTTAATTTGACATTGCAGTTGGTGAAATTTTCCACAATTTTAAAACTACAGACTTTTTTGGGAAATGTGGCTCACAAATGAGCCACACTTACTCAAAAGACAAGAACAGTGAAGGCAACAAACCGTAAAATGCCAGGCTGACGTGGATAAAAGTATTTTCATACATTGCATGTGTGAGTTAAGCAGTTCAAAAATGCTGTGTTATGGGCACATGTGGTGTGAGCTGTGTGATCAAGTCGTTAGGCTTGGGTTGCTTAGGAGAGGAATGATGGATGGTTGCAAATAAGCTATTGCCTAATAATCCATGCAGTTGGTGAAGGACTTGTTGCTCTGACTTGTGCTTGGCACACACAGCCCCAGCTCCCAGCACTTCTCTGGCACTGCTGCTCTGGCTACTCACTGAGGAATGCTGTGGGAAACAGCAAATCATGCTTAGATCTGCAGTTTGTTGTGAGACACCAAACGAGAAGAAAAACGAGCTATAAATGACTATGGCAAATATCAGCAGCAAAGCACTTGTATTTGTTTTTTTTAAGCATTGCTTCAAAATGGTTTTAACCGACATTTTTTACTGAATCTTCCCCTGTTAGTGAATCTCCCCTTCCACAGAGAGTTATTACCCAAATCTGAAGACAGCAAATTGTGAGAGAGGCTAAATGGATTTTTATGTGCCATTTAATATGTGTAGGAATGTCAGCAGTTGACTCTCAAAAGGATAATTACTTCATTACCAAATGTAAAAATTATAAACAGGAAGTTGGTTAAACTGTCTGTCAAGGAACTTCAGTGTCTGGTAGTCTGCGTAGAGGCCATTAACTCTGCAAACCTGCTGTGTCTAATAACTGCTGTATCTGAAGGACATGTAGGGAAACAGACCTCAGCAACAAAGACCAGCAAATCTCCTGCACTTTGTGGTAGCAATTAATTTGGTTTTAAGTCCTTCGTTAGACTATCTTTGAATATATCCTTTCATGTGGAGATGATCAGGAGACTGCTCAGTTGGAAACCTTCCCATCTGTGAAGAAGAGTTCATAAGAGGCCCTGAACTTGGGTTGAGGAGGACTGGAGTGGCTGTGCTGTACTGAAATGAGATTGCTCTCTGATGCTGCCCAAGAGGATTCATTCAAATAGCTTATGCAGTTGGGTAAGCTTTTGTATGTGGTAGCTTTTGTAAATGTTGTCTTCACCAGGGAGCGTAGTTTGTAAGCAAGCTGCTGTCTACTAACAGACTAAATATAGTTAGAAACTGTTCAAATTAAGGAGGGGTAACTTACTGGGTACCATAATAAGATCAGTTCGTAGGATACTAAAAATACTGTTTTGTACTGTATTTTGGTTAGTGGCAGCCCAAAGCTTTATTATGGGGTTAAGTTTGCCCATCTTCCACCTTTGTCTAATATCAGGGTCTTCTCAAAACCGAGGAAATGCGGGACTTGAGAGTCATGCCACTATACATGGCTTTGGTCCACTGAGTTAACTACATTTTTTTTTTACCCTTCACACTCCCATTCTGTATGAGGGAATCATTCATTTGTTGGATTTTTTAATGGAGCATCATTCATTTGTGGGTATTTTTAATTCCAGGGCTAAAATATCCAGGCTTATTTTCAGACTGCCAGCACCACCCTTCCCAGCTCCCTGAATATCAGCTCCCAGTGACATGATCTTAGGCTGTGGTAGAGAGGCAGCTTCTTTCCTGTATTTGTCCTGAGGTGAAGGCTGCAGATGTGCTCTGGATTCAGCATCATGATTCTTTCTACTCCATACAACAGCTTAGATCTTCCACCTCTGTTTTTTCTTGGTCCATTGTAGCTTTCCCTAAATAAGTAAAATAATTATCAGTCCATCTCCTGTTACAGAATGGAGATCACCACTTCAGGGAACCTGTTCCTGTGTTTGACTACCCTTATAGTAAAAATAAAAAATTCGGAAAAAAGCACTGAGAAGGTAATATACTCATTATTGACCAATTATACATGCTCTGAATAGGAAGAACTTTATCCTTTTCTCTACCCCTATTTTGGTAAAGCAAACTTATCCTCATTCCTTCAAAGCTGTCCTCTTCAGTTACAGCATTTCCTCTTGCACAGAAACCTCTGATGCCCGTAGTGCTGTCTGTGCTGTGGTAATTACTATTGCTCCTCAATTGTTGTAATGTCCTAAGATTTGGAAAAATAATCACAGCAGGTGAGGGAATGGAAGCTGTCAGGCCATGAGCCCAGTAATGTAAAGGCTACCAACTATAGCATTTTATATTGTGAATCAAAGAATCAAGTCCTACTTTTGTTGGATTATAAAATTTTATTTTTATGGGACAGAAAATAATGAAAAACTCAGCTTGTTTAGTATATCAAACCTGTTTGTACTATTGACACTTCAATCTATATTTTTAATATTGCTATTAAAAGGACTTAATTAAATTAAATGCTCTGTGATTTATTGAAATTTCCTGTAATAGCTCAATGTGCTTATACCTTCTTGAAATTCCTAAAACACATTGTGCTAATGCAGCTAATGGCAAGTTCATCATTGCACCACCTGTTTGGGATTTGTAAGGCCTATTAAGTCTATTTATCATTGAGCTGATATGAGGAAGAGAAGAAAGAATGAGCTTAGAATAATTTTCATAGAAGAAAAATGACAAGAGGAAGTGGACAAGGTGAAGTAATTCTTAAAAAGAGTGCAAAACTTAAGTCACAGTTCTCTAGTTCTTTAAATTAGAATGTTTCCTGAGAGTTTGATCAAAGAAGTAATTTTAATGGGTTTCTGAAGAAAAAATATTGTGGTAGACTCTTGGAGAGCACCCTGATGGACATCCTTTCCTCTACAGTCTCATAATCTAAGGGAAGACTTGGAATTTACCCAAGTTCTGAATTACACAGAGTAGGTATCTGTTTGGGATGACTTTTGTCTCCCCAAAAGTGTGATTCTAGTGTAGATTTTAGTTTAATTTAGAGTTTACTTTCCTCTAGGATAGCACCTGAAGCTTATAAGCAATTTCCACAGTGGTGTAGGCTACATATTTAATTCTATACTTACCAGCAATCAACTGAAAATATAAATATAAAAAATAGGTTTGTATACACACACAATAGTAAGCAAAGTAGCTCATAATATACAGAGATAAGAAGAAATTACAGAATGCTATAAAAGCTCATTAAAATTTGTTCCAGTACCTTTTTCTGGGAGAGGGAGTGGGGAGCTGTAATTGTCTTTCAGTTGCACAGATCATATTGGAAACATTATTTAATATTTATATGCCAGAATGGTTTTATTTCAGTCCTGCCTTATGTGAACAATGTTATTTTATCAGCTTCTCTCTACGTTGAAAGTAAAAATGTTACTTATCTTTAATAGCAGCAGAACACTTACAGTAATCCTTCTCTTAAAAATAAAAAAACCCTAAAACTTGAGCATAGCCATAGCCTTCCCTGACAGGAAGCACATCAGACACAATTTTCTGAGGAAAACTGTGGTGACCCAGAGCAGTAAAATGCCTGGGGATGAGCTGCATTGACAGTATCTGCAAGTCCAGTGTGAATCAAAGGGATGACTTTCCAACAGGTGTCAACCTCCTTAGCTGGTAATGCAGAACATCACTAAAGAAAAAGGATTGAGAAGTACCTGTAGCCTTCAGAACTCTGAATGGCTGTGAGAATTCATCAAGTGAAGAAGCACAAGCAGAATAGCAGATTTTCCCCCATTGTTTCTCAGGTCTTGAAGCTTATAAAGTTATTTTTCCAATCCCAGGAACATTTCACCCTCATAATGATTAGAGACTATGTGATACTACTGAGAAACTGTTCAGGCAGTAATGTGAGGAGAACAGGGAGCATTAAGCAGTTGTTAGGTTGAAACAAAATCTTCTGAACTACTAAGAGATAATTAGCCTTTCAGTGGGAAAGAAAAATATAATTTAAAGGCCTTTACTAAACTTGGTTTTTCCTGAAGTGTGTTTACCTAACAGCTGTTCTCCTAAGGGACTCCCTTCTGAATTATTCAGCTCCACAGTACAACATAGACTCCTACCTAGGGGCCTGAAACACTCAGAGAAAAACTTGAAATAATAATCCAACTGTCTCATATTCTGTGTTAATGGAGCAACTGCCTCCAAATTGCTCTTGCTAACTCAAGCTCCAGTGCCCTTTCAGCTGCAGCACTTTATTGCAGGAGATGTGTGTGAAATGGTACCAGCTTGAGCAAGGGGTGAGTCTGGCCCTGGCTCTGGTGGTGCCAGGGGGAGCAATGCTTTTTGCTGAGGGTGAATCAGAGGGCACTGAACAGGCTGGCAAACCATCAAATGGCCCCTTGGGAAGAAATGCTTTAACAAGAGGGAGATTAAAAAAAAAAAGTATTAAGAATTGTGCTAAACTACTGAAGAGTAATCCTAGCTGTACTCACGCTGACCTTGTTGATTTTCCTGGTTCTTAGAGAAAGAAGCACAAAGCCTGAATGAAATTCCTAACTAATTCTTTTGTTTGAAGGGTAGTGAAACAATCTGCTTAATTATTTTTGGCAGTTCCGATAAGTCTGTTTTTCAAACGCTTGTCATTGTAACTAATACTCTGTTAGAGTAATTGCTTTTTCTGTATGTATACCTCTCTATTCACTGCTTTTGTGTTATTGTTTTTATTATAAATCCTGCAGGGATTTTTTTTCTCTGCCAAACCATTTTATATCCTTGGCGTACATTCCATCTATATAGTTTTTGCCAGATTTCCCTGTATTAGTCTCTGACAACTACCATCGTATAAGAGGGATGTGTAAGATTTTTTGTTTGTTTTTAAATTATCACCCAAAATATTCTATTTAGAGACCTAAAAAACAGAGATTAGCATTGGAATACAGTTCTTCAGCATATTAAATCCTTCTTATCTCAGCATTGCCAAAACCAAAGAGAGACTCATTCCACCTGTCATTTCAACAGACCTCAGGCCACTGTGGCAAGGGATGCTGCCAGCACTGTTCCCTAGGCAGCCACAAAAGTACACTGCTTGTTATGCACTGATATTCCACAGGGACTTTTTTTATTTCCCCTCAGGCCAACAGTAAGCTACTATTGAAAATACATAGGCAGAATTCCTTTAAAGAACCTGTCTTTCAGAAGAAACACTGCATGGGAAACTATAGAAAAGATTATTTTCCTTTTGAGGAAACCATCTTCTAGAAGTGTCACTGGGTGCAGTCATTTGCACGGGTAAGATTTACTGTTTGTAGAACAGTGAGAGAACCTTCAAAATGCACAAATAATCAGCCAGTGTCTGTCCCATTGCCTTGGCCACAACCATCCTGCTTGGAGTGATCTGTTCCTTCTGGACTGGAGCTCTGCTGAATCATAGAACCCATGATCTTATTTTGCACCTTCCAGCACAAGTCTTAATTCTGATAGAACCTTGGCCATGTACTTTCTGGCCAGACAAAAACTGCTTTAAGGATTGCCACCTGTGTTGAATGAATGCCCTATTTTCAAAGCACTTTGAAGAGCAAAGAAAGCTTTGCATGTTGTTAAAAAAAAAAAAGTACACCCAACATTCAGAACACCATCAAAAATGGAATGTTGCATTTATATACTGCTTTAAGTAGACAGCTAAGAGTAGCTTTTCACAGAACAAATGTAATTTCTTGACTTGCTCCATATTTTTTTATGCTGAAAGGGAAGTTATAGTTTTGTGAATAAATAAGCCACTTAGACTTAATACAATAAAATTAAAGATTCTTGATACATATGGATAACAAGTTTATAAAGGCTTTTCCATATATTGATTGAATCATAAATATATAAAAAATAATCATATATAAAAAATAATTATGCAGAAGTTATCTCCTCCTGACAGCTTTTTTTCAGAAAGTGTACAGTAAGACTTGTGTCAACTTAATTTATTTTATAGTAAATATATATATATGTATATATATGTTATTCTGTTACAAAAAAGCCAGTCCGTATAATGCTTAAGAACTTCATATACCTCAGGAATTTATTCAGGTATAATATTCTACATGAGTGATGCATTTCAGAAGAAATAGCTTCTCTTCAGACATATTTGTTTTAAGGAAATAGTATTCTGTTCTACCTCAGAAAAAAATTCACTCTCTCCAGCCAGTGTGTTGGAGTTAGAAAAGGTTCATTTACAATGCCTGGACAGAGATGAACAGTAAGTTTGACTTAAAAAAATAAATCTTGAATACAGGTGGAAGTAGGAAATGTAAGAATTTTTAGAAAAGGTCTAACATATAAAATTCAAAGAGATTTAAGGGGTTTAATTAATAACTATGACATCTGGCTCTCTAAACTTTTCAATCCTTAGTCATCCTCAGCAGCAAATTTGGCTGTGCCATTCTGCAGAGGGGAGTGTTGTGTGTCTGCTTGGCTGTCATCAGAGCAGTGGGGTTTTAACCTTTCTCAATTTAGGGCAACTAAATTGGGTTTGATCCTAAATACATTCTGTATTTCATCAGCATTTAAAACAAATGGATACTACAGTAGTGTGTGATGCTCAAATAAACAAATGGCAGCATTTTCTTTCCTGAAATCTTCTGCTTTCAAAATAGACTTGGCCAGAAAAAAAAAAAAAAATAAGAGTTATAATAGCCTAATAAAACTTCCAGTGTACTCTGCAAGTATAGATTGCTGGAGAGTTATGTCATTTTTCTCCTTTTACTCTGCATGTTGTTGCTCTGGAAACCTAATACAGAGCTCTGTGTGCAGTTATTTAGGGAAGGTTAGAGGTATTTAGGAAGATTAGAGAAATGCAGAGGATTATGGGGGCCAGGTAAACAAAAAGGAGAGTGAGGAGAGTTTGTAAATGTCTGCAGAAATACAGCTGTGCTGGTGGAAAATGCTAGACTGGAGAAGAGGGTATAGATTAAAAAATACTATCCCAGTGTAATATATTATACCAGTATGCTGATACCTGCGGGTTTCTGCTTGCAGTACGGTCCTGCTGTCTCCCTGTCTGCAGCAAGGGGACCAAGAGGTGTAGGGCCTTGAGTGTCACCAGAAGGTTGCTTCTGCTTGAGGTCATTTCGTGTCCAGGGGAGGGGGATGGGTGTCACAGGGCGTGTCAGGGCTGCAGGGCCACTGCAGCTGGGTCAGACAGGGCTGGGGGATGGTTCTGTGGGCCATGGAAGGGCCGGCCCTGAGGGCTGTTCCAACTCACCCACGGAAGTGTTCCACCAAGGGGACAAAACTATGCAACCTCTGAGCTGTTTCTGCTCACTGCAGTTTCTTTTGGTGTGGTAGTATACAGGTAAATCATTTTACACCTGGCAAAACTGCTACAGTTCATGTGTCTAATCATGTACGGTCAATTATTGCAAAAAATACTAAACTATGCTTTCAATTAATTTGAATGTGTTTTAGATACATCCAGACAGCCATTTTTGCCTTCTGATTTGCAGCTGCATTCCACAAAGAAAAAGCTTGAAAAAATTATTCAGTATGTTGGAGACTGGTTTCATAAATCTCAGTAGCAACTTCGTATAAAATAAATGCCCTATATGAATTATAATTTCACCCAATAATCAGAATCACTTTAATAATCCATAACTTCAGCTCACCTGAGTTTCCATGCTGAGTAGTCTTTCTGGTCCCTTCAATTATCCAAAGTAGAAAAGCTGTGTTCATCTATCAGGTTTTAACTAAATTGCTAAGAGCAGCTAAACTAGCTTTGAATTATTTAGATTGCCTACCCCATGCTTCTGCAGAAAACTGGAATGTCTCAGCCACCAAACACCAGTTCCTGGTTCTTCAGGGAAGATCATTTTGCCCTGTATTTACAGCTTTTCTCATCTGCGGATGATAAGTGGAAAGACTATATACTTTTAATAAGCTATTTCCTAGAAATTTTTTTCCTATCTAAGTTTTTTCCTAATATTTAGACGATTTTTACTTGATAGTGATTGGAAGTATTTCAGGTTTTCTCCTTTATCTTCTCAGGAATATGTTCATGTCTAGGAAGAATAGGTAGAATCCCACAAGCAGATTCTATGTGCTTTACTAGAAAATCCACAATCTCAGCAAGATACTTAGGGAAGGGACTATGGACTTCTTTCTTTTTCATTCTAAGTGCTTTAAATTACTTACCTGTAAACAAAACAAATTAATTTCTTGAAAATTTTATTTTGTGAATCGTGTAAGAAGTTGAGGTGTTTTTCTCAGAAAACTAAGTCTTTGACTTAAAATTTTAAAAATGTAACTCATTTTTCTTTCAGTAAAGGAAATAAAAACCTACTTGAGAAGATATAAGATGCCTCTTCTTTTAAAATTAAGTCCAGATTTTAGTGGCTTAGCTAAAATGTTGATTTTGTGCACTATTAAAAGTGATTCTGTTAAATTTTATTTGGGAATTTCAGCTACTTAATTTCTACAGTAGAAAATATTTTACCTAGTAGATTCTGGCCCTGTAAGGTCTAGTCATTTTAAGAGACAGTATGAACTGGCTAATTGTACCGCATTGCTTTTACTCTTGGCAATGGGTTCAGGATGGAATCTGATCGCTATTGCTCGTTACTTTATATACAGAAGTGTTGCACATTTTAAAGTTTCACAGAAGAAAAGTGATATGATTTAATGCACCAAAAATCTACTGTCTCAAACTTCTTGTATAATATTGGATGTATATTTTTCTATGTTTTAATTTCTTAGACTGAACTCCTGATTAAAATAGTTTTGTTTTTGCTGATGCTTGAACAGAAAATACCAGATACTTCTTAGGTTTGTGGTTTTTGGGGTTTTTTTGCAGGGATTAAATTTTCTGCCAGGCCAAGGGAGATCATCTGGGAAAGAAATCTGTCTCATTTTAAAAAAATCTGAGTTCTAGCTTGCCTTTTTTAAAACCACAGGGCAATCTGCTTTTCAGATCCAATCACATCTACCTAATGTGAACTTTCAAGCAGTCATAAAATGCAGAGCAGTTATCTTGATTTCAGTGATGTCTGTAGCACTCCAGGACACGCACATGGAGGAAGTAATTCCAAGGTAAGTATTTCTTAAGAAGAGAGCCAGACTATTTTCTGACTAAAGCATGAAAATTGAGACTTCTTTAATTTTTTATCTGCAAAGATTTCTTGCTTAAAACCCTTTTGGCTTACATACGGAAGTAAATCCTATGGTTTTATGTATGCTTAGATTATGTCCTTAAAGGATGCTATTTTCGTTAAACCAACTAATCTGTAACTATCCTCTGTGTATAAACATGAGGAACCACAAAAATGGCTGTAAAGTAATGGCAGGTACTTTTCTCTGTCTCCTTCAGGTCGATGACTGGTTGGGGTAACAGACCAATTCATAGGTAGTAGATGGTGTAGAAAAGCTGAGAAATTCAGGGACCCACATATAACTCCAAGTCAAAGGGAAAAGTGAGAGAATCATTCCTCTGTGCATAATCACCCCACCAAGGATAGTGTTTTACAGCCTACAGTAGAGATGTGACAGTTCCCCTTATTTGTGTTACCTCTTGGAAGCAGACTTTGTCCAGACATTGGTTCATTACAGGGCTCTTGGTGATTGTGAGGTAGATGCCCTTGATTTTCATATATCCTTTTAAAAGCTTTCATAAATAGGCACTTGGGTTTCAAGCACAGATGCAGGTCTTAGTCAAAGTTTGCTGATCTTCACTGTAATTTTTTATTCATAATATTTTTGTACACAGAATTGGTGTGCTTTGTTAGCTCTTCATTCACTTCCACAGAAAAATTGCTGTGAAGGATGGGACTGGGAGTGTCATTGTACATCTGATTTGCCAAGTGAAAACACAGTAGATACTTTTATTAGTATAAAAGCAGGGAGGTGGGAAGAAGATTTTTATTTTTGAGGTTCATTGATTAACTACAAGTCTGTCAGAGGCAGTTACCCTATTTTAAGAAAATTAAGTCATCAGGAAGCAAAATAATACCAAAGATAGGAGTGCCACCATAAGGTTTTAAGTCTACAGATTTAACTCCATGATCCCTTCTTATACTGGTGGGCACTGGCATGTATTGTCTTGTTGTCTTTGACACATTTTGGTATCTGCTAATATGAGGGGTTTTTTATATTTTCAAAGCCTAACACTAGTAAAGCAGGATACTTCCTGCAAGATGTTGATTACAATTGGATGTTGTGTATTGATAAAGACATCTTTATTATTTGCTGTCTTGCCCTCCTTTCTGTCCCTGCCCAGTACAGTTTCTTGGAAGATAAACATAAAGAAGATTGACTGTCAAGCGTGAGAAAACGTAAATTTCTTTTTTAATGTACTGAAATACTAGCTTCTGTTGCCTTTGGAATCAAATGTTCTTATATGCTTAGAAGCTGGCATGTGAGAACAAGTTGCTCTTCAGTTCTGCCAATGATACAGATTTTATATTCAGGTAATTATATCCATAAACCAATTTCATTACTTCTGTAAAAATTAGATATATTGGGTATGATTCCTGGTAAACTGAGATAAAGTATGTTGGAGTGCATGGCAAGTTATTTTTAGAACAGGGCAAAGTGTAGCCATGGAAAAAGATAATTAATTTTTTTTTTATATATGTGCCAAGAAATTATTATATGCTTAAACCGAACTTATCCTGGATGTGGTCTGGATACTTGATTCCCTCTGAGGAATCAACAGGGTAGACAAAGGAAGTGGAATTACTACTGCTGGTGTGGTAAGGATGCAACATCTGAATGGCTGAGAAATTACTTCTTAAATATTAGAATAATACCTCTATTTTAAGTCAAGATATCACGATGAATGATGAAGGTTGGATATGGAAGGAGATACATTAAAATTTGTGGGTTTTTCTCATTTTGTGTGTATGTGTTGAAAAAGTTTACATTTTGTTTTTCAGGACTGATACCACCTCATTTGACAAATTTCTACTATATCTTTAGGATGTACATTGTGTGGGACAGCCTGGTTTGTTAGTGCTTAATAAGTCCTTAAAGCTGCATACACAGACAGGGGCTGCCTCAAGTAAGGAGCTTATGTAAGGGATGCAGATTTGAGTCATGCTGCATGTAAGGGACAGTGGCAGGGCCCTTGGACATGCTTTCAATATCTGTACCCTGTAGGGCACCTTCATAATGGCAAGAGAGGCTTTACTGTAACTTCTCTTTGCTCCTTTTCCTATTTTGTCATATTTGAAAATACCATTGCTCCCTCTCAAATAACACTTGGAGAGACAGATGCATGAAATTCACTGCAGTGCAAAGTGAGGTAGAATAAATACAAACTTCTATCCACTAATACAGTCCTGGGCGTGAAGCTGCTTTCTGAATGGGTGGGAGCCAGTAAAGGCTGACAGTGCTGACAGTAACCATAGAAGTGGCATCATTATCATGCTGGCTTCTGAGTTTTGATGGGTATTACAGGCTAATAATAAGGTCTGATATGTAGTGCCCTTCTGGCTGCCTTTGGGAAACAAATTATTTGGTAAATTAAAAATTAGTAGTTTATAGTATTCCCATATAAGATATTCCAAAGCTTTTGTGGCCGCAGTTCTGGAAGAAATTTTAGTACCACATCCCATTTACAGTCACGCTCAGTGATCTGGCATTGAAAAATACCAATGGAAGTATTGCAAAATGATCTCTTCAGCAAAATAACTTTAAATTAGGGAAAATACTACTTCCCTAATTGCTCTCAAATAATTCTTAAACAAATCCAGCAACTAAGACCCTTCAAAGAAAACTAAGAAGTGTATCCAGAGCTAATTCAGATCTTGAACAGTATCTATCTACATCTGAATGCTCACGAATATTGAAGTGAACAAAACATGATCTAAAGTCCTGTGGGTTCCTACTGGAAGCCAAAATAATTGTCTTCTTGTAGTCTTAGTTAGCCATATTGGAAGCAGTAGAAGTATTGATTACCTGAGCACTTACCCATGTGTGAGGTTCATGGACAGCAAATGAGCATGTGGATTTTCAGTGCCAGATCTTCCTCTGCATTACCCACAAATGTGGATTTAAAAAATTTTTTTTTATGTCCAAGTTAGAAAGTCTTTGGAAATGAAGGTAAATTGGTTTGTATGTAATGCATACAATATTATGAGCAGAGGGAGCAAGTGAGATGTAAATTCGCACCCCAGTGTAATGTGTCCTAATTTCTCCAAGCCCTAGGGCCATCTTGTTCCTGAATGAGAGCGCCCAGAAACAGGCTTAAATGCATTTATTAAGGTTTCTAATTGTCTGCTGTTGAATAACCTAAAGTGTTTCTGCCTTGTTGGAGAATGAGGTGCTTAATCATGGAGACTGCACAGGTTCAGTTTGCATATAGGCTTTGGTTTTGTTTCTTTTTTGCTAGAACCTTTCATTCTATTTGGCAGAACATTGGAACACTGACTCTTCGTTGACTTTGAAAGGGGTATTTTGAAATAATTTTTCCAGTGTTGGACAGTAAATAGTTCTACTTCAGTAAACACAAGTGGAAGTTAGTTTTAGTGTGAACTGCTGTAAGTAAAAATTGAGTGTGATCTATAACCATATATTCCCACTTGCCTTCATTTATCTGTTCTGCCTGGACTTTCAGATGGGAGGTACCACCCTTGGTGCCAGCAGTCAATTTGGGAATATCAATTGGGAATATGTAGTGGTGTGTTGTTTCTAGCTGACTTTCATTTGTTATCGGGCCCAGTCTATGTCATTGTAAGCTAACTCTTCTTTTGATTATGGGCAGTGTTAATGTAGTACAATTCTGCATTTGACTAAGAACTTTTAGCAAAACAGCAGTTTCTTCAGTATAGAGTTTTGTCAGGTGCTTTTGGCTCTGATTAAAATATAGCTTGCACTGCTGGAGCAGTATTTTAGCCTTGTTGGGGTGACAGCAACTGTTATCCTAAGATGTTTTGTGACACAGGTAGTGAATTAAGCTGAAAGCAGCAAGCTTTTTTGTGTTCTTCTGTTACAATAAAACATCTGGATGTTGTATGAAAAGAGGGGACCCTATTCTCTGACACCTTCCTGTCAAGGCACACTTCCTCACTACTACCTCCCCAGGAAACTATTTAATGCTAAAAAAAAGTTTTTGAAAGAAAAGAAGAGCCTCAAATACAAAGCTATAAGCCTGGTTTACATGTGATGTTCGGGTTGGGGTTTTTTGGTATGAATATGACAATTACAGATATGTAGACTACATATACTAATTCCTGGATTAAAAAAAAATACCATTGTAGCAGATTATGGTGCTTCAAACATGTTAAACTTGGCATAATTTTACAACCTAAACTATCCTGCAGTATAGTTAGATGGACTTTGGGTTCTGTTTGTGTGTTTTTCATGAATAGGCCCAGCTGTTTGCAGTTGATACCTAATCAGTGTGATTTCCCTTCTGCAGAAAAGTGGCTTCAGGTGCTGGGGGCAGCCTTACCATGCTAGATCGTGTTGCCAGCAGCAGGGCTGGGAAGTTTTTATCATTAGAAGCTTGAGATATTTCTGGTACTGAGGATGCTACACCTGAGACTTGGTTATGGTTTGCTGTGAGAAGAAAAACCTAAAAAATAAGTAAGGTTCAAGATGCCTTTTGCACAGAACGGAGACCCAGCCCTGCCCTTCCTCCGCCGCTGGACGGGAGCACACAGAGCAAAGGGGGAGGCTGCTAGGTGCCGCTGCTGCACAAAGCTCAGGTGGGAGCGATTTTGCCCTCAGGGCCCTGGCGGCAGGAGCGGGCCCGGCCCAGAGGCGCTGCCCGGGTGCAGGGGGGCCTCGGCCCGGGCCCCCTGCCAAGCGCCCGCTTCGCAC
>WEKY01050230.1:51706-93764 GCA_013390045.1 Picathartes gymnocephalus
GGGCGGCGCGGGCCCCCGGCGGGGCGCGCTCCCTCAGCCCCACCGCGCTGTCCCGCAGCCTGTCCCGCCTGCGCGAGCAGCGCGCCCGCTCGCGGGCCATGCTGGCCCTGGGGGTCACGCAGATGGTGCTCGGCTGCCTCATCGTGGCCGTCAGCTTCGCCGCCCTGGCGCTCACCACCTCGGCCCGCGTCCGCCACTCCTGCCCCTTCTGGGCCGGCTTCTCGGTGAGTCGGGGGGCGCGGGAGGGCCGGGCGGGACTGTCGCCGCCTCAGGGATGCGCGGCCGCCCGACAGGTGGGACGCAGGCGGCGGTTCCGGGCCTCGGCGCCCTGCCCGCGGTGAGGCGGGCAGGTGAGATCCTCGCTCGGCTGCGCCGTGTTCAGCACGGCTCCGGCGGGCCCCCCTGGCCCGGCAGCAGCGCGGTGCCACTTCCACCTCTCCTTTGGAAGGGCTGGCCAAGATGGATTGGGTTTTATCAACAGCGTCGGGTTAAAGTTGGGATGACAAATGAGCCCCTGGCGCTGCCTCAGCCGCTGGTGCCCGTTCCATCGGCGCTGACTTGGGCTCACCTTGAGCTGCGGCCGCCGCTCAGGGTCTGGCGCGGTTGCAAATTCAGCCGCGAGCCGTGTGGTGCTGGAGGTGACCAAACGAGAGGATTACAGCAGGAGAGTGGGATTTTAGGACACGGCATGGAAGAGTTGTGCCGAGGAGAACGCGAGTGCGCCGGGAGGGCTGGAAAGGCCGCGGGGGCTCCCGAGGGTCCTGCCCTGAGAGAAGCTGGGGCTTGCTCCAGGGGAGGCTGCTGGCCTGAGGGCAAAGCTTGTTTGTTCTGAACACAAATCAGGGTCCTCCTGATTCCTTTGTGATATCCTTGTTCACTTTCCATTGTGTCCTGCTAGCACAAATTAAAAACAAACAAAAAGAGTTGATAGTCTGACTCAGGTGGTCTCACCTAGTGCTGATCATGAGTGGCTGCATCTGTGTGTGGGCTGAGTGCACACATGGACACATTAGGATAATATTGCTTCATGAAAGTTTTTCTCATAAGCAGTGAAATGGGGCTTGACATTTATGAAGAATTAGGCATTACTGAGGGCACTGGTAACAGACTCTGTGTTATTGGTGAAGATTTGCTCCATTTAATTTTAATGTGTTACTGGTTTCAATTATGTCTCTTCAGCTCTTTTAACGGACCAGAGAGTTTTCAACTTTAAACGTGCTTGTTAGAAACCAGAACAGTTAGATAAAATACTTTGGGCTATTTAGTTCTGAGCATGTGGCAGAAATGGTGTAATTTTTAAAAAAACTTAAATTATTTCATATGCTCTTATGCAGAATATTACTTTTTTTCTTAGTCCTTCAGAGCAGAAGAGTAGTCCCGGATTAATTATTTAGTTAACTTTCTTGATTTTGTTGTATTTTATTCTAGTCTTGAAAAGAAATACGAGTTTACGCTAATAGCCTTGATATTGTAATAGTCATTCTTTTGAATTTGATCCTCTGCAGGATAATATGCAATTGTTTGTTGTGATGAGGTGTTGATTTTAGGTTCAGAATCTGGCTGCTTACATATTAACATGCTACTAAACTAACACAGCTTAGGCAGCCTTTGTTTCTTATCTTGACATAGCAGGGATACATGTGATTACCTGTGTATTCCCGTAAGTACAACTTTTTCAATAGTACCTTTTCGCCCACCTCCTGTGTTCTGTGTGCAAAGGCTTCTGGTGGTTATTGTTATGCTCCAAGATAGGCTGGTTTGCTTGCTGTGGATGCTTTCTACTTTTCTCTCTGTGCAGTGTATTTCACAGAAACACTGATGTGTTTCCCCCTTCGATTTCATGCATGTTACTTGCTCACCAGAGGCACCAAACGCATGATTTCAGCCTGTGGTAGAATGCGTGGAAGGCTCAGAGAATTGCAAGACTGTTGACTATAAGGCCTTATTTGCCTGTGTTATCAGAACGAGACAGGTGTACATTGTTTCCTAACTAAGAGTTTACTTTTTGAAAAAAATAATTCTACCTTATAAATGATCTGTCTGGGCATTAGAATAAACTTAGTTTCCTCCTATTACCCTGATCTCTAAGTCTGAAAAACTAAGATAAAAATAGAGCAGTTTTTGAAGCAGGATGAGCCCTAAAGAACTTTTTGAAGTTTAGTTGATTACACAGCTTTTTGTAAAAGCCCTTTGAGGTATTTAGTGAATCTGGCAAACATTAGATACATCATCACTCACAGCTGAAAAATGTTTCTGGGGCAGAGTAACAATCTTTAGCTTGCTTCTATAAAATACAATTAAAAAAATAACTACTGGTGGGTTTAAGTGACATGAGAGAAAAATAATGGAACTATCCTTTCCCTCTTTACTTGGTGCCAAAATCAGATATTCACTGCTTTCACACTACTTCCCCTTCACTACTTGGAAGTAAATAACTGAGTCGTTTGATGTTAAGGTAGCAATTATGAATCTTTTTGTGTGTGTGTTTCTGTGATATACTGTAGTTTCTTGTCATTAGAAATGCACATCCTAGAAGAGAGTAGTCTTGGCATTTGTACTTTTCAACTGTTTTTGACACCAAATGCCCTGTCAGTATAAATGAAGGCTGCAAAAATTTGTTAAGAGTCTTTCAAGTATTTCTGGAAGTAATTTCCTAGTGTTTGTAATAGTCTAGATGGTTGAAAAAAAAATTTAAAAATAGAACACGCTGCATATTAGACTCAGAGAAATTTCTGTAATCAAATGCAAGGAAGGGTTCTGATTTCTCATTTCTTTCTTTTTGAAATCAAATCAAGTGACCATATAAGTGAGAGCTTATTTAAAGAACAAGGCACCATAATTTCCATAAAACTTTGAAGAGTTCAGAGCTTATTTAAGCATCATCCCGTACCTTAAACAATTTATTGTTCAGAGCATCATATTAGGAAGATAAAAAGTATCTTCATATATTTTGTATTAAGGCATTTTTAAGATAATTAATCAGAGTCAACCTCACACTGAGCAGAAGGAAATTTGGGGATTAAGTAAGCAGGTACGGGTTCATTGTCTGCATAGGCAGCAGCCGTTGGCAAGACCTTGCAATCTGTGTGCTGAAGTGCTTGTCAGCTTGTTCCCATTGCAGTCTCCTGAGAAAATGGAGATTTCATCTTCACGTTCTCTCAGTTGGGTAAAAGAAAATACTTTGTCATATAAGGTGGATGAGCATAAGTGTCTTTCATCCTGTTAAGAACATCAAGAACAGAGTAATAGCCTCATTTTAATAATGGAAAAATAGGTCTCAAAATTAGGCTGTTCTGGTAGATTACTGAAAGTATAAGCAGTGACAAGGTTGCCTCTCCTGTAGGTCCATAGCTGCTTGAATGTGAGAAAAAATTTGTACCCCCTTTGCCCTTTAGAATGCAAGCCATACACCAGTTTGTAGTGTGTTGGTTCTGTACGTGCCCAGATGGAAGGAAATGTTTCTGCTCAGTGTGCCTGAGGTTCATGGTTCCTGTCAGTGTTAGGACAGTAGCAAACCACAGGCTGAAAGAGCTGTGGTTGTGACTGCAAAAGGAAATCTCACTTTGTGAAGTCATTTCTTGAAGTTTAGAAGTTTGCACAAAGACATTTATCCTGCTACCCCCCATCTCCACCCCAGCAATTTATGAAAATTACCAGGCTTAGTTAGAGACCAGACTTCTCTCTAGTAGAGCAAATTATTAATAAAATAGTAAATTAAATCATAAGATTGTCCAGGTTTCTAAAATTACTCTGGCACTAGAAATCTTAGAAGAATACACAGCAAGTACATGCTATCTCCTTTTTTGTATATAGTTACTTGACAATCATTGTGTTCTTGTGCAGAAGTGTGTTGCTGGAAGATCTTGTGCTGTCTTCCCTTTTTTATTAAGTTTCTTCTCAGTTGTGTCCCTTTTCATCCATATCCCATGTTCAGAAAAGATCAATTCTTCTGGCTTAAAAGCATCTTTAATATAGAATGCTTTCAAGGTTCATGACATAAGTGCTTTTTTGTGTTCTTTGAAAAAGGAAACAGATATATAGATTGTTGGTGGGAACTCAGACCCAACTTTTCTTTTATGGAAAATGGGAAATACATTATATACTTGTTTATGTTATTAACTGAGAAAGCTGAATGTAGGAGCTTTTTCTGTGTTCCTCTGTGACATTGTACAAAATAGGTTTAAAAACCTCAGCTGATGCTTAAGGGAGTTAACTTTCAAAAACTTCTACTCCTCTGTGACCCTAGCTGTTCCTCACATGCAGCAGGTTGTCCTGGCATGTTCCTGTGCAGAATCATTGTGGAAGTGAAGGGGAGATGACAATAAAGACGATTTGTTAGCAATTATGTTTTTCTCTTCTCCATTTCAGCTAAAGGGGTTTTTTTTCCTTCCTCCTTTCCCCTGTTTTGTCCTTTTTTTTGCTATTTTCCATTATTGTCTGTGGATAGTCAGGAGGAATAGAGTGATACTTGTAGCTTGGGACAAGGAGCTTTAGTTTGCATGAGAACTAATTGTCACTCTTGCCAACAGTGAGACTGTGAAAGCAAAGCGAAGCTAGTTGGGAGAAAGTAACCTTACTGCTCCTGTTGTGTGATACCGTGTTCACTGAACTGGGACAACCTGGCACACATCTATTTATCTTGGAGATGTAATTTCATGTCTAGGACTCAAAGGGCAGCTTTCTTGTCCACCTGCTGTAGGTATAAATGAAACTAACTCCATGGTTATTAAGTAGTTTTTCACAAAATGCCCATTGTACTTCTGAGTGTGCTCTATGAGAGCTCTAAAGAGTCTACGAGAATACATAGTATGGGTTGCTTGGTTGAGTACTCCTGGTTAGCACACACAGCCTGAGAGCTCAGCCTACAACTTTCTCGTAAGAAACACTGTTTGGGTGTGAGTATGTGACCAGATCCCTTCTCTGCAGAGGATTGTTCTAATAGCAGATTTCAAATCTGTAGACTCAGCCATGATGCTTAGTTTATTGTGGACAATTTATTATTCTGTGAAATTTGCTGCTGGTTCAGACAATGCCCTGTATCTCTAAATATTCACTTTCAGGCTTCTTTTGGAGGAGTTTGTATTGCCGTTTTGAGAATTGGGTAGGTAAATTTCCTCACAGAACAAGTTTTTGGGAGACTTATCAGACCTCTAATGCAGATTATCAAATGATCAGGCCTAGGGAACAAACAAAACTGGTTTCTGTGTGTGTCTGTTGAAGCTCTTATGTCATTCCTGAAAGGTGGTGCATCCACACAATAGGACAGTTACTTTGATGTTCCTTGCTTCAGTTTGATGAAATTTAGAAGACCAGGAAATGGATCACTTCAAAAGTCCTACAAGTGACTTGGTAATTTTTTGCCTCTTCACAGTCTGGCTAATGTGTCATGGTAGGTTTTTGCCAGTGTGATAGTCACAAAATAAAGCAGCTCGATGGGATAATACATTTGAGAAAGTAGTACTATCCCGTTTGACTGATCACTGTTAACTCCTCAGTTTACAAATTGTAAAATGCAGTCACAATTTTAGTTACAAATAGTGGAACCTTCAGTTATACATACTTGCAAAAGAGTTACACTAACTTCAATACTTTGAGAGTTTATCTGTTCCTGTCTACTACTGTATCCTGTATTAACTACCATCCCTGCGTTTTTTCTGGCTTCTTTTTTGATTTGCTACAGGCACATCTTTCCTTTCCTTTGCAAGTTTGTCAGGGCTTTGAAATGTGAGCAGTCTGTGGAAGGAAGTGAACTGTCTGGAATTTTGTGTCTCAGGAAACCTGCTAGGGATGTGTCTTGCTGGTACACAGTTTTAGTAAAAAAATATCAATGTCACCTGCGTGGGCTTGCATCTGACCTTCATAAAATGCATGAGGATTGCAATGTATCTTGTCTAGGTAATGGATCATTATTAATTTTATTAGCATTCTTGGTTTGTCCATCCTGGTAATATTGTGTGACGTACAAAAAACCCAAAAACTTCCAACCCAGAAAACCCATGAGGCTGTTAATAGATGTCAGTTAAAACTTGTGGCATTGGTGTACAAGAAGAGGTAACGTACATCATAGAACATAAGAATTCAGAAGTCTTGGGTGCATTCCTCTGTGCTTTATGGTGTCTGTGGTAAGACAGGGCTTTGGAACAGGGCATTCATGGGTGAAAATGTTGTTTCCATATCCCAATGAAATGATAGCAAATCAGACAGCTGGAAAGAGGGCTAGTTAGAAAGATGACAGTGTTTTAATTCTTTGAATTGTGCATGGTAAAATAACTGGAACTTCCTGAGGATTTAGGCCTAAGTACAACCTTGAGATTTTTCATCTCCAGTGCACTGGAGAGTAGTAGACTCATGGAAGCCAACATTATTTGTTTCAGAAGGCACATCAGTTTTTATTGCTTCTGAGTATGTTCTGCTTCCTGAGTCTTAAGAGCAATTTAATTTAAAAACTTCCTGTGTTACAGGAAGGAGTAGTTGAAAAAAGCAAAGATAATTATGATAAGAAGCAGGAGCTGTCCAGTCTGTAGGGAAGAAATAGCATCATTTTTATTAATCCCATATTATTATAAATTACCTGTACTCTGAAGTCTTTGTTTTTCTGTAGGCAGCCAGACTGCGGAATAAAAATATTATTTTGAGTAAGCCTCTTCCTGATGTCAACATACAATTTTTGGTTAGTTTGTTGTGGGTTTGGTTTTGGTTTTGTCTGTAGCAGAAAGATGGGTGTATGTCTCAGTCTCTTTAGGAATGAAATGTTTTGCTGGATGCTGGTTGTCCTTTCCAGCCATTTTCTTATGCTGGAAATGCATGAACATTTGCTGTAAAAGACAGCAAATACTTTCCAGGAACTTATGAGAACTAGCTATGAGGAACAGTTAAAGTCTACTGAGAAACTTGGACAGAGCTAAGTACCTTGGTGGAAGTAGGAATTTCCAAGGTCAGTAATCTAGTTATTTGCAGCTGCTGAACTTATTACACCTTCATTTTAGTTGTATGTTTTGACTTACTAAAGGAATTAGTTGTGAATTATGTTTAATTAGCTATTCTTTCACAATTCATTTTTGTGCTCACTCCTGTGCCTTCTGGGATCCAAGGACAGAACAGATAATAGGACTCTGTAAGGTGTGAACTGCCTGAAAATATGTAACTTAGAGGAGTATAACTACTTCAGTGGTGTATTTAGAGAAAACTACTCCTCTAGAAGCAGGTGGTGTGGTCATTACCTCATCTCTTTGGGAGCAACCACATTGCTTTAAAGGAGTGTTATGCAAACGTGACAAACTTAGGGAATTTATAATTGAGGAATATTTATACATTCAGAGCATCCTAACTTACATGCAGGCAACATTTTAAGATCAAAATGCCCTAAATCTAAGTCTTCCATCTTTGGCAAAGTCACAGAATCTCTGTGTCTATACCATAAACAGAGGGCACAATATGTTTATAACGACACTATGTTGATAATGCCTTCAAAAGTTCCTGTTTGTGCTGTTTGAAACTTCAGTCCTGTCTCCAGTATATTTTATCATTGTCATTTTTGGTGGTCTGTGGATGTGTCCATATCAGTGTTTAGTTCTGGTCATGTGTGTGCTCCCACTCGCTGTTCATGGAGCATTCTCAGAGCACACAAGACCTGACTCCTGGGGGATAAAATGAAGCCAGAAGATTTGCTGTAAGAACACAGTAAATGGAATCTGCCTGCTGGGAGGAGTGAAGTCTCTGGGCCAGACTGGAGCCTGTCTGGAAGAGTCACCCACCCAATGAATGCATGGCGTGGATGCTCTCAAGACCAGATTCTTTTGCAAACAGATTTGCTCATGTTTCATTTACTCTTTTGTAATTCAGGTAAAACCTATAAGGCCAATATAAAGCTCCTGTAATGTGCAGAGGATGTGAACTCCCTTCAAATTACTGGGAATGGTTTGTGCTGGCCAGAATTTTACTCCGTCCTGGTTACATCTATATTGGTAATTTGATGCAAATCTGCAGATTAAAATAGCCAGTTCTGAGGAGCAGATGCCAGTGCTCTGTGTGTTACTTTTAAGGGCCTTGAGTAGGTGGACTAGTTTTGAGCTAATTTGCAGTAAAGGAGAAATACTTATTTGAATTACTGCTGCATTGCTTATGAGACATTGTTTTCTGGTAGAGTGTGATTAAAATAAACCAAAGGAATAATTTCACAATATTTAAAAAAGCTAAGACTTGCTTGTTTTTATTATTTTCATATTCCAATAAAAAAGAGGAAATGTAAGCACTATAAAGAATGTGTTCTTTGCTTAAAGGAGGCAAACTGAATTTAACTCTTTCTGATCTTTATAACAGCTTGATTTAAACATGGATAGTTGAAACAGCAGCACAGTTTTACACTCTTGTGTCTAATTTACAAAGTAGAAGTTGATCTACTTTGCAAACTTGCTTTCAGTTTTGAATACTAACTTTCCTCCTTTCTAGAAGCCATCATCATGAGTAATTTCTGTTCTGCAGAACCAGCAAATAATGTCCTCACTGATAACTATACAGGTTTGTTATTTCCGTCACTTACAAAGAGTCAATCTCAGCAGAATTATTTTCATGTGTGGGGTATAATGTACTTATGAGGTTTGGGGTTTTTTTGCTACTGTTTTAGCAGAAAAGAGAATGGCTCAATCTGAAGATTTTAGATAAGCCTTCAGTGCCAGGCAAGATAAAAGCAGGTGGTTTTAAACTGAACACACTTAATCCAGAGGCACTGAGAGATAATAAACATGTAGCTTTACGCCATCACTTCTGTATTCACTCTCTTCAGAGAAGAAACTTTTTTTCATCTAGGTGAAATGTTGTGCTTGCAGCTATTTTTCAGATTTGTGACAAATTTTTTTGTCTGCTAAAGAAATTGAGATTGCTCTTTAGTTTAAAAACAAAACCAAACCAAACCAGCATTCAGCATACAATGTAAAGAGCCAAGGGATGACAAAATTTATCAATAATATACACAAGTCATTACCTCTCTATTTTGTGTTCTAGTGAGTGTGGTTCTATCAGAACAGTTAAACTCAATGGTATTCCTTTGTTATAGCAGTGAAAGCATTTGTTGACTAATGCTGCTAAGGTAAGAAGTTTTCCAGTTCTGACTCTGTAAACATTCATCAAGAACTTTGATGGCGCTGTGAACATGTGTGACACTGTCATCTGAAAATAACATTGGTAAAAAGTGGTTTTGTCATATCTTGAAAGTAGCTGTAGTTCAAATTTTATCTTTCTGGAGGCTAAATACAAAACCTTTTGAAAACTTGTGAAATATATGGCTAAAAAAAAAATTGTACTCTCCAGTGCAAATGCTCCTGTTCTGTGTTTGTGTTGATGTGAAGGGATCTCAGTCTATTTTGTGTCTCAGGTCATCCAGAGTATCAAACTATAGACTTGACTCTTTACATGTTCCTACTTAAACAGAAATTTTCTTGTGCGGGGTATAAGACCACTTACACATTCTTGAGGCAAGTTTCAGTTTTTATGTTCGTGAGCTGAAAGTAAAAATTGCATTTAGAAAACTCCTAATGAAAGTGTGGGATCTTTAGATGAAGAACAGGTGAACTTCCTCTTGCTTGCCTATACAGACATGATTTGTACCTGAAAGGTTGTGTCTACTGCAAATGGGAATAAACCAAATGGATGCTGTTGTAGTCCTTTCTGCCTTGAAAATTGCTTTCCAGCAGAGCAATGTTAATTCAAGAAGTGCTAGATTTGAGTTTTCATTTTGCAGTGGTTTTAAACATTAGAGTTTTCATATGAAATAAATTTTCATTATGCATAAAGAATAAAAGGGAGCATCAAAAAAGAATATTTCTGAGTTTGTCACAAATATTTGGTTATAAAACATACTTGAAAAATGTTGACTTAGGGAGTGGAGATTTATTTAGATACATCAGAGTGTTATAAATAATTTTCATGTTCAAAGTAACGTTAAAAGCAGAAGAAAGCAAGCCGCAAAACACCACTGGAGTGAGGGGGGTGGGGAAGGAAGGAAAATACTTGTAGGATAATGGCTTATGCCCTTGAGACACATTATCATTGTGTCTGTAATTGCAGGGCTCTCTTACAGCTGGACCACATGATTTCTCTGATGCATCTCTGACACTCTTACCACAGAATCTGCTGCATGGAACCAGAGAGAATAGTGAGGGCAGGACAGATGGGCTGGCAGGTGCACTTTGTCTGCGTTTGATAATGCTGTACACTTTGGGTAAAATGTTAACAACTTGTCCATGTTGCCTTTTCTGCGTAAACCAGCAATGGTTGTCCTTTCAGAAAGATAGAAGTAATATTATGGTAGGTGGGAGTCAGATTTGATGTATAGACTTAAGTCCTTCACATAACCAGTTCTTCATGCCTGTTCTGGTACAAGAGGAGACATTAGCTTTTTTAAGGAGTTCCTGACAGGTACTTCTTGTCCTGTTTATTCTTGTGTGACATATCTTGTTCTGGGCCTAAGGAATTTATAATAATTTAGAATTACTTCCTTTCGTCCTGTAAAATTTTTCCTTCATTCCTTATGAAATTTGGAATAAAGCTTCAGACTGTCAGACCATACTTTGAAATCCTGTGAAATATCATTACAATAAGTAGTAACTAGCAACAATACTAAAATGTTGCTATCTGGTTTTGATGTTCATGTTAATTCAGTAAATATTTTCTGTCCTACCTAAGTAGTTTAAATCTTCAACGCAGCTTTTCCTTTGAGCCTTCTAAATACTCACACTGTGGTTTGACAGGCTCATTTCTCTAGATATATGATATTTGCCTTTTGAGTGGAAAAAAACCTTTACTGTAAAAGCAATAGTGACAGTAAATAGTGTTGTACAGGTAATGAGTATAACCAGTATCAGAATGGCATTTGGTGTCCACCAGAGACCATGTGCCCATCTTCCTTCACTAACCTTCCTGTGAATCAAGTGCCTGAATGGCTGAATATCAAACCAACTATTAGGAAAAGTGGTCCCCAGTGAAAATACCTGTCAGTCCTAGGTGAGGATTGTCTGAAGAGCTCCATCATACCCATTATTGGTTTGTGAACCTAATGTAATAGGCAGGAAGGCAGAAGGAAGCAAAAACCATTTTCTACTTGTGACCTTGTACCTTCCCCTGCAGCAATGCCCTTTCTGCTTGTGGGACTAGAATTCATCACTAGGCAAATTGTAATGGCCTTCCACTTGATAGTTCCTTCTAGTGTCCTGACAGTTTAAAAACTTGCCTTCCAGTATGAATTGTTTGTGGTTAGCTTGAGGTTTTGCCTCAATCAGTTGTTTTGGTTTCTAACTATACAAGTAATTATCTTGCTAATTAACCTATTTTGAAAAAATTAGAGAAGATAAGATAAAATGGGGAAAAAAATGAGTCAATTTGAGAGTTACTGTCACTTTTCAATCTTGAAGTTTCTGCAACAAACTTTTTTTTTTTTTTTTGGAGATTGGTTATTTTAGGATTCTGAAGATTTCTTCCATTCCTCAGTGTCTGATTTGACTTATGTAACATCAATAAAACAAGATAGGTCTGTGAAAAATTTTACCCATGGAAAAGTAAATCTACATGTACTGATATTTAGAACTCCTGGAAAATAAAAACCAATTAGATTTTTTTGTTTATAGTTTAGGTATATTATATTTAGGAACTATTTGGGAGTCACCAAACAACGTATTTCCTTGGATCTACTGTAGTTGACTTAATCAAGAAAAATAATCCAGTGCCAAATTGAATGCTCTATTAATGAGCTGTAGCCCAAATACTTGAAAACTATATTTTAGAAATTGGAGCAGTGTTTTAAACAATATTTCTCTGATTCAGAGAGGTCTGAAAATACTTCTGGTATCTTGTGTCTGTCTGTTAACCATGTAACATTTGAAATGTTAGACCAAGGTGTTTTGACCTCCTTTTCCCCCAGCTGAAGTGCTTCAGGAATCAGTGTTTTAGATAATTTAGCTGTTACTGATGTAATTGTTGTGTAGAGTTTGAGAAGGTAAATGTTAGGAGCAGCTTTTTGCAGACAGCTGCTGGGTAAAACATGACAGAATACAGCACAGAAACGGATCGGTTCCAGCCGGTTGGCCGGGAAGTTACGCCCGTAAGCCCGCGGTGTGCGTAGGAAGGTGCAGGAGTGCCCCGCCGCTGCAGGGGTGTCTCACAGCCTCACCTGCCGGCACGGCCGTGCCAACCTGGCCCCTGCTCCCCGGCGCCTTGTGGGAGCAGCCGGAGATGGGCTCTGTGTGAGTTATATTACATTCTGCCTCTCAGGCGGTGCAGCAGCACCACACAAAGCAGGTGGATTTGAAGTTCTGACTTACAGCACAGACCATAGAACGTGCCAAAGGTGAATAGGATGTGAAAAGCTTATACTTAAAAATATGAGGCTTTGTGAAATGTTCTGTTTTCTGAAAGCAGAAAATTCAACACTCAGTGTGATTATATTTGTTAGATACCCACAAGAAGCCTGTGGATTAATAATAATGCCCAGTGATTACATTAATCAGTAGACTCTTGTGGAAATTAGTGGTTTAATGATATAAATACATATAATGATACTTTGGATGAAGTAAAAAATACTTTCTGAGGAGATCATTCTGAAGAAGATGAAAAATTATAATTTTACAAACAGATCTGCAAAAAAGGATTCCTTTCTTTTCCAATTAAATTGCCAGTGAATAGCTTGAGAAAGAAAGAAAAAAAAGTAGGCTTGTATATTAAAGAAGGTGATTTCTCCAGCATGGAAAAAGATATCTCATATAGCTATTTTAGTTAGTAAAGTTATAGTTGGATGGAGTGTGGTTTACTGGATTTCTCAGAAGGAGGCACTAACTTCAGTGTAAGGCAGTAAAATGTATCAAAAATCAGTGTATTTGGTGTCTATTAAAGAATACCTTGGTCATTTAACTGGGAGAAATGTTTGCTTCCCTGGCTGCCACTTGAAATGCCTGAGGAGTGGGAAGATGAGAATAAGCAAATAGTGTGTTCTCAGACAAGATTCACACCTCCTCAATCCCCAAAGAACTTTCTTAAGAAATGTGCTATCTGTTCCCTCTGTGTTTCCACATCTGACAAGTGATGATCTGTTACTTTAGTAAGCTCTAAATATGCTCTACCATTGGATAACAAGGTTGTACAAACATGCTGAGGCAACTCTAATAAACATAATAGTGATGGATAGTTCTTGCCCTTCTTTGAGAAATTAAAACTTTTCTATCTTAACTTATCCATGTTTTTTAAAAATAACTAGAGCATGTTGCAGGGACAATCAATTCTGTCATTTCACTGACCCAGTGGTCTGTAGGAAGACTAAGGAATGTGCTGGGAGATGATGCAAGGAATATTTTCCTAGATATCTAGGATTATAAAAGTAGCATTAGTAGAGGTATAGATTCATAGTTTTTAATCCTGTGGAATAGCAGACATATAGAAATAACCCTCTTAAATATAAATGGAAATTCTTCACAGATATTTCCTTTTTGTTGTTGTTTTGGTTTGGTGTTTTGTTAATTTGTTTGAGGTTTTTTTAGCTTAGTGGGGATATTTTGTTGTCTGGGATTTTTTGGTAGCTGGGATTTTATATTGTTCGAGTTGGGTTTTTTTAATATATATTGTGGGGATTTCAGAATAGGATGTTGAAACAAACTAGAACAGGGTAAGCTGACAGCTGATCTTTCAAGAATGTATTGCCTGTAGGGGTTGGTTGGTTTGTTTGTTTTCCTACAAAATAGAGGTCAGTTATTCAGGAGGAAAAAAAAATGAGAACAAGAAAATTCTTTTGCTTGATGAGGTAATAATATCACAGTTTTGACAGTAACTTTTCTGTGTGTGGAAGTGATGGTCTCCAATTCCTGTATTGAGCAGCCAGCGGCTGTGCCCTGGTGCTTTTGCCAGGTTGCCTTGGCTCCCAGCTCACAATAACCTTTGTGTTTGAATGCAGCTACCAAGTGTTCTTCCATCAGTAAATTAAACACCTACTGGCTTTCTATCGTGTTCTGTAGATTAGTGATCTCTTCCACTGCTCTCCTTCATTTAGCTCCTTTGTAGGAAGTGTTGATCAGAGGAAAGTTAGCAGAATCAAATTGATTCTTGACTGAGAGTAAAAAATGGTTAAATATGGTTCTGTGTAGATTTTTAACTGGTTATGCATTCACCATAGGGAAACAACCAAAACTAAGCCACCAAAAAAACTTATCCAGAAAGCATTAAATTTGTCATTGATCTTAATAATGTCCCTCCTAGCTTAATTATGTGAGGAAGGGAAGAAACATCACAGTCATAAAGTTAATGCTTACAGTATATGGTAGAAAGGACAGGATTCTTTAGTGGTCAAAATTGTCTTCTACCAATAGAATTATCTCCTCCTGCAGCAACACAGGTTGACTTCCAAGTGACACAGCTTTGCTAAGGGCTTAAAAGTAATGCCCTAAATAAAAATGGAATCAAGCTTGAGAAAAAGCACTGTGGAGATGATGTTTGTGACTAGGAAGATATTTGGTGTCTTCTCCAAGTTTGTTAAGTAATATAATGGTGCTACCTGGGCTGGCTGGGCTGCTTGAGAGTAAGTGCAGGATTGGATTTGAAAGCTGCAAATCACAAGTGTGATCGGTGATGGAAGAATTAGGAAATGACTGTTACTATAATCTCATAGAAACTGCCAGAAGCTCAGAAGAAATTTTTTGAGCAGTGATCACATAGTAAATAACATTATCTCCATAAGCTGTAATTAACTGCCAGAAAAATGATCATCCTCTCTGGCAGTTTTTTCCATTTGCCCCTGTTGACCCACAGAAGCAGAATCTCCTGATTTTTATCTAGAAATTTATTTGACAAAAACCAAAATTCACTCATCAAAACATAGGCACATAACAATAAAGACTTACCTACCTCATAGCAAAGCAATAAAAACTTAGCTGTGTTGTAGCAAATCAGGTTGAAGTAAATTAACAGGGCAAGTAAAGATGACATGGACTCTAAATAGTACCAAAGGCTGATTGTTTTTCTTTGTATATCATTTCATCATGGACACAAGCTATATTGCACTTCATAGTCTCAGATGGTGAGATTTTACTTATGAGTTTTACTGGTGTAAGACTGTATTTTGAGTGGTTTTTTTCCTCCTCTGTCTTTTTTTTTCTTTTTTCCTCCAGCCCAGCGGCCTGCATGAATTTAATACCTGATGGTGTGTAACTAACTGGGCAGCAGCAGTAGCTTAGCAACATCAGCTAGTGCTGATGCCAAAGAACAGTGTTGGCTTTCATCATTTTAAAGTCCCAGCTGGTCCTTTAATAGTCTCTCTATATTTAGAGATTAATTGATAATTGTGTTTTAACTTGTATACTTAGACTGGATTTCACCACTAAATTGTTTGATAAAGAATTTGGGAGTCTCAGAAGTTGTTAACTGTAAGGTTTAGGAAGGGCATGGTAATACCTAAATCTCTGAGTGAGATACTTGGTGATGGAGAGGACATAGAAACCTCCCTTGCTTCCAGTTCACTGCAAGTGCACAAGCAAAGCTGCCTAAATGTACCAAAGGAGTGGTAAACTGCATTCTCTGAAAATTATGATTTTTTTTTGATAAATCATAATGTCCAATAAATATATGCACATTTTTAATATAAGTAAATTAGAAAATAAATTAGTCTTGCAAACATATTCTGGTTCTGTGCTTATATGTATGCACACTAAAATAAAACATCAAGAATGTATTTTTTACAGAAATCATAAAATTAGAGAAATATGCACCTGGCATGGGTCTCAACAGCTCATCCACTCTATTTTCACTGTGAGATTAATCTATAAACAGCAGCATCTCCAGTTGAGTGGTTTTTTTAGATGTTCCTAAAGTTAGGTAATAAAGGAAACTCTGTAATCTTTATTACATCTTCCAGCACTTAACTAATCCTGTGCTAGTATGAATCTCATCCATCAACTCTATATATCCTAATATGGAATGTAAATTTTTTCTGCAAGTTGAGCTTCTGATATTTTTTGATTCATATGTGGTGGACATAAGGGTAAATGATTTTGTTGCTATTCATTTGTTGAGGTTTTTTAACCTACCAAAAAAATGCCGCTGTTCTTTAATCTGGGTAAACCATACAGAACTTTCTAACTTCACTTATAAGTAGTTTTCTAAATTTCTTGGCATCTTTATTTCTGACCTAGACTCTCTACAGTAGTTGGATATATTTAATGAAATGTGGGCAAGCTGGGCAGAGCATTCTTACTGAGAATCTTCACCAGTGCTTAGTGCAGCAGAATGGATGCTGTGCAGTCTCCATCTATAACACTCCTGCTAATTTGTTCCCAGGTGCTGTGTCCCTGTGTTCCTCTGTGTTATTTATCTGTTCCTCTTTGTTATTTATATTTTGATTCCTGGTTAAACTAATGCTCAAGTCCTTTTCTGCAGTTTTCCCATTTTCTAACAGAGCTCCTGATGTAGTGACGTATTAATACCTTCTTTCTCTTGAGTGTGTTGCTTCTCATTTGCAAACATCTTTTAATTTCCTGTTTGAAATACTTGCTTTTCATTTTTCAAGGTTCTTAGGTTGGTTGTGGTACCAGCATGTCTCCCAGCTTCAGGTCATGTGTGGCTATCCCAGTGTGCCACCACAGAAGTGTATGGGTTCAGATGTGCAGTTTCAGAATGGATTATGCAATTGTTTCCACACTGTGTTTTGATTCATCTTCTGGGGATCTCTGAGCTTGCAGACTCGATAACACTAAACTGGAAATTGTGCTCCCACAGCATCCCTAGTGCTGTCTGGCGCTGGATGGGCATTTAAATCCATGGGCTCAGACTACAGCTAGATCTTGTTTTTAAAAGACTCAACAAAATAACCAAAACCTGCCCCAAATAACAACCAAAAAAACAACACCCCCCTCCACACCACCACAAAAAAACCCCCAACAAAACAAAATGAAACAAGCAAACAAAAAACAATAAACAAACAAACCAACCAACCAAAACAAACCTTGCCAAAGAAGCTCTACTCCAGAAACGTGGATGGTGTGGATTTCAGCTTCCCAACAGCATCTGTTCCCTCGGCAGCTCAGTTCCCCTTGGCCTACACTGCCTGTGGGTGTAGACACCATTGTTACAAACATGTTGTTTTGCCAAGTTGCACACACTCCCTATGCTAATCCCACATAACAAGCTTTTTGAGGGGTAGAAACTCTTAGGTGGTAGCTGGAGATTTGGGTGGGTTTGGCTCTGTGGTGTATTTCAATACACCATGCCTAGTTGAAGGGCTCAAATTCATCTCAGGTTTTTTTGTTAATTCTGATTTGCATTCATACCCTGTAACTCTTAAAAGTTATTGAATAACTGGTCATAACTATCACTTTTTGAGAAAACCCAAAAGGTATTTTCTGTGGAGAAGATTGGAGACTTTTTCATGAGAGATTTCCTAACAGCTAATGGACAATTCCTGTGACTTTTTGTTGCTAGAACAAGCTTTCCATGTCCCTCTTTGGCTTCAGCCAGGTTTGTCTTTCTGGTTTAGTCCCTATATGGTCCTCTTGCCACGCTGTAATAATCTGACAGCCTCTGGTTCATTAGAGCTGCTTTTGGTAGTAGGTGTAACAGCTGTCATGGAAATGATTTTTTAATAAGTATGTAGGATGTTTCATGTTTGTAAATCTGCCAGTTATTAACACTCGCACATGTTTCCCGGTTCTATTCTCTCTCTCATTGTTCCTCAGAGGAATTACTGTACAAATACTTGGAGAAAATTACTTTCTGTTGTGTTTGTATAACACTGCTAAAAGGATCTATAAATTGGAAGCTGGCACTATGCAGCTCAAGTCATGTTTGACTCAAGCTATAGCAGAAAATTACTTTGAGTATTTAATAGTTTTCTAGTTAAAAGTCTTATGCTTTTATTTAAAAGGTGTGCAACAGAGAACAAATTATAGCCTTTTACTGACAGATAAGTGATATTGTAAAATCATAAATGTATATAGTTTGTCATTTTCAGGAGAAGGAAAAATGAAGATTCAAATTTTCAGAGTAGTTTAGAAGTATTAATTACTGTGATTTCCTTTCAGTGTTGAATCTTATGTACTTCATCTGCTTTGAAAATTCTAAGCTGGGACTGTATTCCAACTAATATCAAGGTTTGATACCTTAGAGTGTTTTTTTCATGTAAAAGGTGGAGATGAATTTTATGGCTTAAAAACGACGATCCATAACAGCATACAGAAAGGTAGTTTACTTGTCTCCCTGAAGAATCACTGAACGCACAATAAGAACCGTGGGTTTAGTTTCCAAATATTGTCAGTGAGTTCTAGCAAAGCACTCTGATGTCCTGCACAGACTGACTCACTAAAATACTCAGTATGAAGGCTTAGCTAGAGCTCAGGATTTCTTTACTGTTAAAAAGCATGTCCTGCAGACTGCAAAGAAGTAAGAAAAGGTGAGCAATTAGGGGGGAAAATATAAATGAGAGGTTGTATATTTGGGGAAAATAAAGTCATATGAGTGACTGATTTGAGAAGGCTTCTCTTGCTGATCACCTGTCTTGGAGATCTTGAGGTACAAAAAGACTGGATTTCTTTGGCTTACCCAAGATGTAAATCAATTTGAATGAGCTTTTCAGACTGGATTTAAAGAATTCAGTTCTGTTACTACTTCTTACAGAATTGGTTGTGTGTGTGTGAAACAAACAAAAAACTCCCAAAACAAAACCAAACCCCAGCAAGAATTGGCAATGCTCTATACCTCCTGTCTTGTTAATCCATTTGATGCTGCTCCTGATTTCCATGTCTCAAGTTGAGAAGTAGCATAAGAAGTCTAGAAGGATGAGACAGATTTGTCTTTTTTTCTTCTTGTTGTGAACAGCAGTAACAATTTTGCTGCCTCTCACGCAGTTTTGGGGTTTTTTTTCCTCTAATGCAGCTGTTCTGCAAAATTATCAGTACTGTTCCTTGGTACTATTTCCTGTGAAGCTGTATTGGAGTTCTAGAACAAGTTTGGTTTGAGGTCTTTCTGTAAAATAAAGTCTGAAATAATGAAGCATGCTTCTCTGTGTCTTTCACTTGTTGTGGATAAAGAAGTCCTGTGTCCTCCAAAGGAGTTATTAGCGATGTGAAAACAATTAGAACATGAGTGAGGATCCCTCTATCACCACCACATTTCTGTTGCAGTTTCCATAGGAGGGATATCAGGAGGGAGATTAAAAACCTTGTGAGGTAACTGCAGCAGGGATGAATTATGGATCTCTAAAGGTGTCTTCTCTGAAATTATTTTGAAAAAGTGCCGTAGAACTTGTTTGTTACGATAACTTACAAGCAAAATCTGATATGCTGTAAAAGAAAAAATGTCGTCCAAGTTCATTAAATTTTGCAACACTACAGTGAATTAGCAAATAGCTGTCTTAATTTTTGCAGTCTGAAGCATAGCAAGGTGAGATGACCTACTTAAGTGACTAAGGTTTGTGCCTTCAGGAAGGCTACTATTTGCTAAAAGACTCAAGCTTTCCAGCTTTTTCCTTTGTATTTTCTTTCTGATTCTGTTACTTTTTTTTTTTCCTCTTCATGTCATTAGACCTTCCTTAGGTGATGTCTATAGTGACTTAATGTCTGGCTGTTCCTAATCCTGTGATAAAGTACATGGTTCTATGGTGTGTTATACTGGTCTTGTCATTAGCAGGTTAAAGCAAGGCTTGATGCTGTGTGGTGTTTTGAAGGATCTGTAATGTCTGGGAACAGTTTTCAATGAGTAGGAAGAAAATTCTGAAGGAAGTGGGATGAGAAGATGTAGATGAAAATTCCTTTATGTGCTGAAACACAAAAATGACTGAGAATATGATGATTTATTTCTATCCCAAGAAAATAAATCAGTGTCATTTTAAGAGAGTAATTGAAGTTTTTTGCGAGAATTATTTATTGAGAGAATTGTTAAAATGAGAAAGATTCCCAATCCACATTAATACTTACTGAATGCTGGATATTATTGCCTTTTGTTTTTGACAGCCTTTATCATTCCTTCCTATTCAGTTTCTTTTTTCCTCTTTCTTTAAGGAGTATTCAGTGAAATAGAAGCTGTGGTTAGTTGATGTCCATGCCTGCCACCTTAGAGATCAAAATGTATTTCTGTTATAATTCCCTGTTTCTATGTGTCCCAGGTCTCTTCTTCTGATCCCTTTGACTCCAGAAGCCGCAAAAGTCCTGTTTTGTTTGGTCTTTGATATTCTGATTTCATTTTCTTGGCTAATCTTGTATCCAGCCCTGCAGCTAAGTGCTGGTGTTGCTAGACTGGCTTAGGATCAGAGGGCTCTGAATCCCTGCAGGTGCTGTCCAGCTCTGACTTGGCTCCCCAGCTGGGACTCAAGGCACTGCGGTTTGGGCTGCTGTGGATTGTGCTCGGTCCTTTAAAGTGATTTTGTACTGAGACATTTAAAATTCCCTAATGTTCCCCTGGCACTCTGTTGGGGTGTTTCATCAAGACTGACATATGCCAGGTCTAGATGCTCTGGTGCAATTCACTCCTCTTTTGGTTATTTGTTCTTGCCGAATGAGTCACTTGATATTCAGGACTGTCTTGTATTCAGGCCAATTTAGCACTTGTCAGCTTTGCAAAATGCGCTTAACAAAAACTAAATACAAACGCCAAATTATCCATGTGCACCCATGGACTGGTTTGAGGCTCATTTATTGGAGTTTTCTGTAATCTCATTTTGATTCTCTGTAAGAGCTGGATGAGTTTTTTAAAAACTGGTTTACTGATTGCTTTACAGTTGCTATGTTTCATTCCTGCACCAAGATAGTTTCCCTGGGAAATGAAACAGTATGCTTTATAAATAAAGGTGAGTTCTAAAGGGGAAATATCTCGGAGAAATACACTGGACAAGTTACTCAATTTCTGGCTCTCAGATGATGTTGACAAATGGTGTTTGTTAGGATCTCTGCTCTCCTTTCTGTAGATTAGATCTACATTTTTGTTTTTGATTGGAAAGGAATGTAGCAGTAGTTGTGTATAACTTGGCATAAGGTTAGCAAAAGTTTTTGACAAGATGAAGAACTTAATTTTACTGACCTGGGCTCAGAAGTTCCTCTCACTTGTAAATTTTCCTGGTTTTAGATTTGGTCATAACTTTTTCTTTTGGTGTAGAATTTTTTTTTCCTGGAAGTATTAGTTAAGTTCCTTGTTTTGGTGTTTAACTTCATTATGAAAACAATATTGTAGTTGTGAATGAGTGTATTTCACAGTGAGAACACTGTTATCACCCGTGGTCCCTAAAGAAAAAGACTTCTGAAAGATTCATTCTGTTGAGACTACTGAGTTACCCTAAAATCAGTCAAATAAAAGATTGCTTTTTCCTTTGTTAAAGCTTACATAAAATGAATTAAAGCTTTTTTTTTTTAGTATTATAATTAGAAGCTTTTGGGAAACATTTAAGAATTTTAGGCATATGTGATTAACAAGTGGCAATCTTTCTTGGCCATATTTGATGACTTGCAAGCTCACTTTATTTAATGTTATCTGGACTGTATTTTTAGGCTGAAACAAAAAGCAATCTTTTTGTTTAGTTAGAACAGTACATTTATGACTGCATCTGTTATATCTGTTATTTTTTTCCTGCAACATACTCTGTCACCTCAGCTGTGTGCATGCACAGTGCACATGCAGGTCCATCAGTCTGAGACTCACCTTCTGCTGAAGTCTGTGTGAGGAGAGCAGGAGAGTTCCAGCTCTAGGTTCCTGATCTAGCTGGCATGTGTGAGCTACCTCAGGTAGCTGAGGCTGTTTTGAGCTGGGATCTCTTAGATACCTATAAATGGATAACCTGTGGAAGCTGTAGGAAAACTGGATCCCATTTAGAAAGCTTTGCATGTCTGGATTGACTTTTTGTCTAATGAAAATCAGTAGTACTCTAGATGCTTTCTAACATCTTCAACGTTTCCCAAGCTGATGAATGAAACAGGAATAGCATATTATTTGCATAATGTAGTTTCTATTAATGCGACTTTCACATTTTTCAGTGCCTTTTTTTATTATAGAACTATTCTTTTTATTGCTATACTATTTTCTCTTCCCTCCTTTTTCTGTCAGCTTCCTTGATACTTGCATTGATTTTTTTTCTATTAAAAAGAAAAAAAATCCCAAAACAACAAACAAAGAAAACACAACCCCTAACCAAAGAAACCAAAGCACTCTTCCCAACCTCTGAACATTGTTGTTTTGCTAATTTTGTAGTGTATTGCCACAGTTCTGTGGTCTTTATGTTTAGCCGTGATGTGTTTACTGTGGTACAAGATAGGGTGTAATTACTATTATGAATTTTCCTGTAGAGAATATTTCCCAGTCAAGTCATCAGTATCTGATATACCCCCTAACCAGAGACTCCTTGAAACACGACAGGTCATCATGTTCCTACAAATCAATAGCAATAATTTGAGAGTCTTCCTTGACAGCACTGAAGTACTGAGGCTGATTTTCTTCACAACAGCTGCCAGCTCGGTGTTTGAGGTGAACTCAATTTGAATTTCTCCTATCCATTAATCAGCAAGCTTCAGTGTGGTCTTAGTCTGTTGCTCAAAAGCCAAGTTTCTCTGTTAAGTGCTTTTGATACTTGTGTCAGAACAACTGTTGTTGTCACTGTTTTCCTGTCAACTTTCTCCATGTGTACAAAAAGAAAGCTGCTGGCCAAAGCAGGAGAGGTCTATCTCACTGCATTCTTCAGCTTAAAAACACAACTTTTGCTTCTCAGATGGTGATTCTGAAAAGTTAGTGAGGAAAGAGATCGAGAAGATGGTTCTAAAAACAGATACTGTGTGCAAAGTTGCTATCCCATTCTGTTCTAAGTTTAACTTGTGTAAAATCAAGCACGTTTTTTGAAAAGACAAATGACACCTCATATTCTGGAATACCATCCCATTCTGTCTTGGGTTTTGAGAACTAATTTGCAAAATTATTTAATTAAGACAGAATCTAAAAGCCAAAGTTACAAGTTAAAACTTTTTAGGCTGTGTTAGTGTATAAAACGTAATAGCTCTAAATCATTTGGAAGTAAGTATTAGTCTCTCTGTCTTGTTTTTAGTTTATCCTGTCTTAATGAATAAAGTATCTCCAGCTGAAGTAGGGATATAGCTCCTTTTATGAAAGTCAATATGTTAGGCTTTTGTTGAGTCTGTGGTCAGCCAGGCTGCAGTAACACAAACATCGAGAGTGTGGGAATCTTACTGGGATGGTAATTTCAAAGCTTCTTTGTGAGCTTTTTGCAGGCAATCAGAGACAAGTAGAACAAACCAAAGAGGTCCTGTCTTTGAAATATAATTGAGTTTGATGTATTGCTTACTCAGTTTTCTTTGCCTTTGACTCTGTGGAATTTTTTAAAATGAAGACATCTGACTGTGTGATGAAGTGGGAAAATGGTCATATTTTAGCTTAGCCATTTAATATTAGACAAAGTTATAGTTATTTCTCAGGAGGTACTTAAGAAGGTGTTTTAAAGAGAATAAAACACTGCTCAGTCTAGTGCCTGAATGTGAATGGCTGTACTGTGTGAAATTCATTTAACTGATTTTTGGTCATGATGTCACTATAGGTCAGACATAATGCTGGTTATTCTGTAATCTTTGTTAAACAAGTGTGCTTCACAGGGCAGTGGGAATCACTTTTTCTGGATTTTTACTTCTTCCACGGGTGACAACAGAGATGTATCTTGTACAATGCAGGAAGGAACCAGTTTCTGTGGGTCTGAGTTCTGATGATGATGAATGATTCTGCATAACCCCAGGAACAAAGAGTGAAGTGTTTCAATCTAGCAGTAAGGTAAAAATGCAAAAGTATTCTTTTACGACCATAAGATGTTTTCCCTCTTAATCTTGACACAAATTTCCCATTATATTTACCAGAAGTCCTGACCTTAGAGTCAGGTGGAATAAGCCTTTGGACTCCTTGGGCTTAATTTTTCTGTGGGAAAAGGGTTTCTGTAGAGTGAGTGTGGTTTGTGGTGGAATGGCCATTAAATAATCCTAGAAAGCAGACCACCGGGATGTAGCAAATGGGTCTGGTGTGAGATGAGGTCTCATATGAAGATTGGTGTTTTATTCTCACTATATTTCCAAAATTAATATGGAAAACATTTTAATTTGATGGTCTAGCTTGTTTTGTAACCAGTATTGTACAGGATATTTTTCCGTCTGCAGTGTTTCAGTGTTTGTGTATTCTGACTATGTTTATTTTAAATTACAACTTGCTGTGCAAATGAATTTAGTGTTATACACCAGTAATCTCTTTGAATCTCTTATGAAGAGGAAATAAACAACATTTTAGTTGCTCTGTAATGTTTATAGGATTCCCTTTTTTGCATTCTCCTTACACTTAAAATAGCTCTGAGTTTTAATTTTGTAACTAAGGTTATACTTTTATTCATTCAGCGTTTGAACTATTATTGCCCAAATAATCAATTGTATTACAATTACTGAAAGAGCATGTCATGTACTCCCCAAACCTATTGCCTCCTGACAGATTAAGAAGCCTCTACAGTAGAATTAGACTTTAATTACAGAGGTTTTGGTGCTTTTACTTCTTGCCTAGTGTTTGGCTTGAATTTTTGGGGCATGTCACGTAGCGGATTTCACTAGAAAACAGCTATGCTTTTGCCAAGTAGTTCTGCAGTCTTAAGCTGGAAGTCCATGTGCCTATGAGCTTGGTGTGAGAAAAACTCCTGCCTGTTCCCTAGATCATTCCAATATGTGCCTTCTCCTCTGTAAAGCTTGATGGCTTCCATTGCTCCATGGGATAGCATTGAAAACTCATTTTCTTGTGGGTGCACTGTAGAACTTCATGGTTGGTTTGTGGTGCTGGAATGATACACTCTTTTCTACTTGCCCAAGTCCTTTTCTCTTTCTTTCCAAACCAGTTAAAGATTTTTATAAGTTATTCTCAAGGGTTGTCATAAACAGGTATGTTACGACTTGTATAAAGCATATAAAATAATATATTTTAAGTCTTTAATAGTAACAAATGAGATTGTTATAATAAAGAATAGAGGTAATGCTCTAAATTATTCTAAACACATTATGTTCTTTGTCCAGTCTATTTTGACTCTATATCAGCATGATTTCATTTTTGCATTTTGCTGCTGACAGGCTTTAACTGTCTGGAGTTCCAGCCTATGAGCATCCTGAGCAGAGGCAAGGCTGAAATGTGGTACAGTGGCTGCTGATGGCACCTGGATTTCCGTTCTGTGCCATTGAGGCTGGAGAGGACCAGGTGCAGGTATTTTCCCTGATCTTGTCTCAGTAGAAAAATGGTTCAGATAGATTTGGTATTGGGGGACAGGTGTTGAGAAGGGACCATCAGGATCATCAAGTCCAACTCCTGGCCCTGTGCAGGACACTGCTAAGATCCCAGCATGTGCCTGAGACCATTGTCCAAACGTGTCAGGCTGGTGCTGTGACCACTGCCCTGGGGAGCTGTTCCAGTGCCCAACCACCCTTCAGAGGAAAAACTCTCCTGACCTCTAACCTAAACCTCCCCAGACTCAGCCTCATGCTGCTTCCTCAAGTCCCGTCAGTGGTGAAGAGATCGGTGCCTGCCCCTCCTGTTCCTCTCTTGAGGATGTTGTAGACTATGACAAGGTCTCCCATCAGTCTCTTTTTCTCTCAGCTGGACAGACCAAGTGATTTCAACCACTCTAGTGTGTCTTCCTCTCCAGATCCTTCACCATCTTCTTTGCCCTCTTTTGGATACTCTCTAACAGCTTAATGTTTTATATTGTGGTGCCCAGAACTGCCCCCAGAACGTGAGGTGAGGCTCCCCCTCGTGCAGAGCAGAGCAGGACCATCCCCTCCCTTGCCTGGTGGCCCCCAGGGCATACTTGGCCCTCCTGGCTGCCAGGGCACTGCTGAATCATGTTCAGCTTGCCATGAAATTCATCTTTAGAACCCTTGGATTGCTGGCATGTTTGGAAGGCATCTGTCCATCCTTAAATTAAACCTGTGTTTTTCCAAATTAATTTGTCCTTTCCCTCTGAAGTCCTGCTTTGGATGTGGTGGCCAGCAATCTGTCATGGTTACAGCTGCCTAGGAAGGGTTGTCTCAGAAAAGGCGGTAAATGCAGTAGTGTAGATGGCTTTCATCAAGAGCATGGTGACAGAAGTCAGTAGGCTGAGGATAGTGTTTATCTGTTCTGACCATTTAATATTTACTCTGTCCCTTTCTCTCTCTCATTGCTGCCTGTGCATCTTTAACCTTTTCCTTTATCTGGTAGCATGGCCTGGAACCAAATCACTAATCATGCTCATCAGAGTATGAGGTCGAGTATTGCTTTTTGATTAATCTCTCTCCATGTGCCCTGTGGCAGTGCAGTTTAAAATACAGCTCCAGAAACATCTGTGGATTCGGAGGAGTGGAGCTTACTCTGTACTAGTGATGTGCAGAGGCATTGCATTTTATGTGCATTTGGAAGCTCTTCTGAATTTGAGGCAAAGAAAATGCTCTTGTTATTGATATTTAGATCACTTTATACCTCAGCTATCACCCCCTGAGAAATTGTGTCAGTAATTGAAAGAGCTGTTGTCTCATTTCAGTTATCCTAACAATCTCAGTCTTCATTCTTATAATTATTAGAAGAGCCCAGCAGCAAAAATCTTATTAGTAATTTCCTAATGCTACTGGGAAACCATATTTCTAGAATAATCTTCTGTACTGAGTCAATGATACCAGTCAAGATAGGTGTGAAAACAGATTAGGGAATGTCTAAAGAAATTTATCACAGTTTGGTTTTTTTGGGGGTTTTGGTTTGGTTTGGTTTGGTTTTTTTTTTTTTTTTTTTTTTTTTTTTTTTTTTGGTCACAGTAACATTATGGATATAATTTTTTTTCTAAATACAATGAAACATAAAATGAAAATTCTGGAAGTGAAGTTCTGATACCTTGGTCAGACCTTTGCCTTAGTAATGGAAAAATATGGAATCCTACATTACTGGAGTTAAGATGAAGTTTTCATATTTTCAGCCCTTGAAGGAATGTAACTATTATGAAAGAAATAAGGCATGATTTATTTTATAGACTCATAATAGCTTTCCAATTATTTCAAGATTATTTCTTTCATTGCAAACTATTAAAAATGTGTCAGTAGTTTTGGAAAGGAAATTTAATATACTTTTAGGTGTGGAGGGTTCATCCTTGTTAGATATCATCTTTGTAATCTATTGTATGGAATGCGCATAAAGACCAAGAAAAAAAATGTTCAGATGAGGAAAGAATTAACACTTGAGTTTACAACATCTGCATACAGATCTATCGTATGGGACAAACTGCTTCTAATTTCTCTGATTTCTTTGGTTCAGTGCATTTTAATTAAGCTTTTGACTGCTGTCTCAGTAAACCCTTCCTGCTTCAAAGAATCGATAAGCTATCCACACTTGATCTGAGCTACTGTAGAGATGCTGAATATCATGTATGGGCAGCACATTTCTTCAGCAATTATTTTTGAAAGAATTGCTTGGTCTGGCTTTCATTTTGAACATTGTGGAACATAGCAGCTGGTTCTGCAGCAGTGCTGCCACTGGTGTTACTCAAAGCAGTGTGTTCTTTTGGTTTGTTCATGGGTCATTCTGGAGAAGGAAAGTTGCTTGGGTTGTGAGAGAGCTACATTTTAATTTGAGAGAATTGTCCAAGAGCCACAAAAGCTTCTTATGTTATCCCTTACAATATCTCAGTAGACTTTATTCTGCATTCAAACTCTTCCCCTATGAAACAGCATGTATTGAGCTCACTCTTCAGTCATCTGTTTATTTCAGGTTTGTTCATAAATAATCTAATACATTTGAAAGCTTGGAGGATTGGCTCCAAACTGCTTAGTTACCTTTCTGTTTAAATACTCTTATGCTAATGGTTGTGTGCCTTATTAATGCTCATGGATTACATTATGGGGCATGGAAGATAATGTAATAGTGTGTTCTGTGAGTATGTTTAATAAAAAACAGATTAGAATTAAGACTGTATTGTGAGTCACTGACATATCATCTCTGTGCTTAATATCTTATCTAAATCCCTGTCCATAGCTTTTAATACAGTTTGCATATTTTAGTGAAGTTGAGCATAACAGTTCTGAACCACTCAGGAAAGTAACAAATGCAGAACATATGAAGTTTTTTATAATTGAAAAATCTATTATTCTGATGGATATGTGGTCCATCAGTGCTTGTTTTTCTCTGTATGTCAAGTTGTTTCCTTCTAGTAACAATTTACAGATGTGTAGCAAGCAGACTTCTAATAGGTATGGAGAATATTTGATAGGAATACAAAGAAAAAAACCAAAGAAAATCTTACCCTAGAGCTCAAAATGAGATCAAAATAGTGTGCTGTTAATATATTCTGGTAGCTGTGTCAATGTATAGGTAATTTTACTGTCCCGTTCTTGTGGGGCACCAAGGGATTTTATTTCTCTGGTTCTGTTTCCATGGCAATTAGAATTAGATTAGTTTTAGGTTCACAGTGGATAAATGAGAGCGACTAAGCTATGATGTAGTGTTTGTGAGTCAGGAACACACTGAGCCTTTTTATAAAATAGCCCAAAACTGTGCTTAAATCATTGTGGTTTTCTGGTTGCTGTTGACTTGCTTGTATTTATCTTTCAGTGTCGGGATCTTTTGCTGGTGTTTGCAGTCTGGTGGCACTTGTGCTTTTTGTGTTTATAGGGATGTAGTCTTTAAATGAGAGAGCAGTCCCTGGATTCTAGTGATAGCTGCATGTTGAACAGTCAGTTTGCATATTTGCTAGTAAATATTTATATTAACTATTTTTAAAACTCTAGCCCATGACTGGTTTTTGCAGTGTTTTGAATGTGGTGTAATGGTATGCTTTTTATCAGCACTCACTCTTTAGGATTACTTTTTTGGAAGATCATTCCAAAACCAAGAGACTGTTCTGTGTTTGTCTATACAGTTTTTGTGTGTGTGTGTATGCATATAGAAGTATATCAACCTTTTCCTTCTTCTGGTACTTGTTAATCCCACCCTCACTCCAAGAGATTTTCATCCTTCCTGTTTTTCCAGGAATTGGAATGGAGATTAATATTACTGGTAGACTATTCCAGTTACATTTCAGCTAATTCCTATGCAGCACAGTTCTTTTTCCTATAGTGTGTATTTAACTTTACCAGCATTTTGTGCTAATGGATTGCAGATGCTGCAGAGAGTGTTAGTATAAAAAGATTTCATGCTCTGGTAGTAATGTGTCATGCTTTTATAGTCTCTGAGTATGTGATAGTTGTGACATTACTCACACAGTATTTAATGCTTGCATTTTGTTAAATAATTATCTACCTCTTGCAAGGGCTATGGTAGAATTCACAGAAACAACATCCTGGAAGATATTTCAGCCATTATTTTAGACTCTGTGAGGTACACCTAGACCTAAAGACAGCTGGGGATATTACTTGTTGAGGTACAACTGAACTTCACCCTTCCGGGAACGTTTGAGTTGACAAAATGAATCCTTGCTGTAGTCTGTGCTCCTGTAGCCCAGGCAGGAGAGCCTTGGGAAGTGTTGGTGGCTTCAGGCCCTTGTGCAGGGACACAGCGGCTGTTGTGCTTTGCTGACAGAAAGCACTGGTGATGCTGGTGCTATGGGTGCTGGGATTTCCCTTTGGCAGCCCAGGTACTGCCCTGCCCTCTCCACTCAGCTGCCTGTTGGTGCTGTGCCTGCTCTGCCTGGCCCACCCTGGTGGCGTTTGTCTGATGTGTTGTTACAAACAGGCTCTTTGGGTTCTGGGTTATCTGCCTGCGCTCACAACACACGTGCACAGGAGTCTGTAAACACGTAAATTCAGTTCTTAGAGGAGGCCTGGGAAGGAATTTCTGCAATTACTGTGAAGAACTTGTATGCTTATTTTCATGTGATGAAATCCGTGGATTAGAGAATTGCTCTTGTATTTACAAGCTGAAAAAGTTACTAACCCTAAATTGGTGGAAAAGAACCAAATGACCATGTTGTACAAGGCTGAGCAAGGAAGCAGGAATAAGAATAGAGAATAAAGCTTGGAGTTTTCTATAACTCATGCTCTGTATTAGACTAGAAAACCATGGCTAGATCCCAAGTTGAACTATGGGGAAAAAAAAGATAATTTGTTTTATTAAGCAAATTAATACCTAAACGTCAGTAATTTTACATTTCCATAGTTTTTTTGTACCTTGATAGTGTTTCACTATACTTAATGTGGCTTTAATTAGTATTTATATAAATATAGGATTTATGTAGTTCAGAAAAGAAGTTTAAAGGAACCACACCAGAGTATGTATTACACACGAGAGCCATTTTGAAGTTGGAGACTTGGAAAGCAGATCATTTAAGATACATCGAGAGACTGCATAATCTGATCTGTCCTATATTCAAAATCAGAGCCCTCTAAATTTCGCGGGATTCACCAGACAGTGGAGGCAAAATGCTGGGAAAGACACCATCAAGGGCTAATCCTTTGTTTGCAGTCCCTGTACTGGAAAGTAATTTTACCTTCTGGTTTTGTCCTGCCTCAGTATGTGCCTGTTAAAGTAAATGCATCTTTGTCATGCATGAGCACCACTCGTGTTAATGATAATGGAGTTTTCATATGCATGTTGAGTTACTGCAGAAGTCAGCACTGATGTACTCTGGTTTTTTTCCTCTGTACATCAACATTGTGATAATCAGCAGATACATATATCTACATATATCTGTGGGAATTCTCCTTAAGGAGTCAGGCAAACATACGTTTTGGAATGGCTTTAGAAACTTTCATTTATTTCAGTTATTATGTGATGAGGAGGTTCTACAATTCAGCAGATGGAAGTTGGGTCCAAGGGAGTAGATAAATTTATGTACTCTGCTGGTTCTGAAATCAAAACACATTGTCAAGGTTAAAGGGATTGTTAAATTCCTCATACTCCAGTTTACTTTTTATTTAAGAAGGAAAAAACTTTTGCAAAGAATACATGTGATGTAGCAATTTTTTAAAAGCATAAAAAGCCATATGGATTGTTGCAATGTTGAGTTATATTCTGAGTGACTATTATAAGATCTTTTGGGCCTATAAATGGCATACTAGTTTTCAAATAATTGCTACTTTTGTATAGAAATAAGGTGGGGTTTCTACTCACTGTATTTAATGTTAGTGTTGTATTTATAAGAAGTATAAACTGAAGAGAAAGCAAAACCTTAAGACTGGGGGCTTTTGGGGTGTTGATTGGTTGGATTTGGAGGTTTTTTGCTTGTTTGTTTGGGTTTGTGGAGGCTTGTTTGGTTTGATTTTGTTGTTAAATTCCTGGTCATCTTCTGTATCAAGAGAAATCTGTAGATTTCTATTTTGATAGTAATTTGGTGTATTCTAACTAAATGTCAGTATTGTGATGTCCTCTGTGTGCTTTTTTTTCTAGTTACATAGCTGTGCACACTGTGGGTTAATGTGAGGTGCTTGGCACTGGAAGCAGCTGCATCTCAAAGCAAAATAAGTTTTTTGGGTAACCAGTGACTGACACAGGAGACTAATGGGGGTTGGAAAATTACATGGCAGCATTGTTGAGGTGACCTCTTATAATGCCAATACTAGAGACACAGGTGGAACACTGAGTTCTTGTGTCTATTATCACTGTAAATTTATCATGTGGCCTGGCTGTGCTTGACCTTTTGCATGGTAAGCCAGTACAGTGAGTGCCATGAAGTTCTCCTTTTCTAAACCAAAACTCATGTACCTCTTTCATCTTACAAGGCTTGTGTAAAGGTCAAACACAGTTGTAGTTCAGCTGAACAAAAAGGATCAGCTCCCTTCTTGCACCCTGTGCAATGCCACAAATAAGGCAAGAGGGGTAGAGCTTTAATTCATGGAAGGGAAGTCACAGAGTAAATGAAAGTAAAGATTTGTTACTCATAGGTATTGCACTACGGTATCTTGGCTCTGACCATATGACTTACATGTGAATATTTTATGTATCAACACATGCTCTGGTTTGGAATGCAATTTCTTACTTTTCCTAGAGGGTTTTCTTTAATAACCTCACAATTTCAGCCAGCCTATTTATTTAATTGAGAGCTTGTTGCTGTCTAGCCGGCAGATAAACTAGCTAACCTTGTCATTTTACTTTCTGAGTGCAGTTTCACATTACAGGATTATCAGCCCAGAGCCAAGTTATCATATAGTAATAATAAGCTAATATAGCTGTGTGAGCACATTTAATTAACTGCAAAGATGGAATTCTCAGCTTTTCCTTCACTTGGCCAACATCCAGAAGTGTGTAACTTCTGTGCTGTAGGAAACGCTGTAGAATACAAACTATGCACATTTGCATGTAGGCATTATCTGGACAGTCTTTGATATCCATATCCTGGTCTTGGTTCATTTTTAGTGTGCATTTATTTCTCTGCTGTTGCATTTCTACTTCACTTAGAAATTAACCCTGAGGTTTTACTAAAAAGCCTCATTTGAGGTGTCTTTTTTTAAATGGCATAGCTGCTAAAGAAAATACCAAAAGGCGCATTTTCCACATGTTGTCTTTCTGAATAATGTTTTCAACAGCTGCTGCAGCTGTGGATGTTGTCAGATTGTGAAACATGCTTGAAACATGCTCACATTATGAGTGTCCATAGACTAGACTTTGTGAAAACTTAGGCTGGGCACTCCACAGTGCAGCTGCTCCAGATAACCAATGGCTCCTTCTCCCACATTCACACCAAGCATCACTAGGCTGGATTGTCTCCAGCCTGGTTCCCAGTACAGTGTACATTGCTTCTGTAGTGGCTAGATATAGATGCATTTTTGTTTATTGTGCTCTACTACTTTTACACCTAAAAGATTGTTAGGAAAGCAGGATGGAGTGGGAATGGTGACTAGCTAAGTATATAAGTTATTGTTACACAGACTCTTTGCACAAGCTGAGGTGAAAAAATGACTCTGTGGACTCTTGAAATAAATGCGTTGTGCATTCTTTTCTCTGCATTTTATTTGGATTCTGCTTTACTATTTTTGTATTTAAATGTTCTAATGAAAGATTCCTCTCCATTTTTTTTTCTCCCACAGTGGGGTCGATATCCCTAACCCCATTTCTTGTTTCTATCTCCATTTTTAAGTACATGGAAAGCTTATGGCATCTCAACTGTAACTTGCATGTTATTTTAAAATACCTAAGATCAGCTTAGATATATAAAGGTCTGAATCCTGCTTGCTTCTGTTTTGTAGTATAGGGAGTAATTTATCTGTATGCTAAATACAAGTTTTAATGAATGTATTGGTCCTCTCTCAAACGTAAGATCAAGTGGGGAGATTGTTTGGGTTGGTGCAACAACAAAAAACCCTTTTGCTAATTTATCTGGATACCTGGATGATTTTGTGATTGTTCTGTCATCACTCCTTCTTTTTTAGCTAATTTTCAATTGTGCTAAGAGATCACAAGAAAATTTGCCTGCCTTAAACATTTGGTGTCCTTTAGTATTAATAACATTTGGGACTGGGAGAGTAGAAATGTATTAATGACTTCTTGTGATCTGGTCAGAACTGAGTGAATCTGGCAGCCGGATTGAAATTTGTTTAAAAACAGCTTAGTACTAGTTCTGTTTATTTTTTTATTGAGAATAGAGGGAAAGCATTGTATTCTTAGCATTTGGTTTCCAGCATTCTGGACATACACCTCATGATTGTGTATTAACTTCGTCTTATTGCCTACTGTGTTTTTATTGACAGTGGTATAACCCTCATGCCTTTTTAGTAACTCTGCTCTCTGTTCCAGGTGCTGTTGTCAGGACTGATTGGTGTTGTTTCATGGAAGAGGCCCCTGTCCCTTGTGGTGAGTAACTCCTACTGCTTTTGTCTTTATACAGAAGCCTGATAGTCTGTGGGGATGATCTGCAGTGCTGTCGTGTATCCTGATATTTATAAACACTTAGTACAAAAAGTGAAAGGCCTTTTAATTTGTAATAGGTAAACTACCTGGGTGAAAATATTATTTTTCTACTATCTTACAGACTATTGGTCTGCTTGTACCTTTGCATTTAACTTAATTTGCCTAAAAATGCACTGCAGAGCAATCTTTTTAGCAGGTATCTGGATGGGAAAAAGCCCATTCCAAATTCCTAGCTGTTCGTCTTCATCTGCAGAATGATTTTCAGCTACATTATTATTTCTGTTGTGAGATTCATGTAGTTACTTAATAATGAATAGTAATCCATTCTTTGAGTGTGCATGCTAATAGAGTTTGTTAGCCTATTAATGTAAAGCAGTATTAGATGGAAATCAAAGTTATTAATACACACGATGACTGTCAATGAGGATGTGTTAGCTGGTAAACATTGCCTTTGAAATGTGTGCATGTGTTACAGAGTAACATGAAATATTTGTAACATTGTACTAAAGATAGTCCCCAGAATAAAGAATATAATGGACAATATGAAATTAAAAGTCTTGTACTAATAATAATAAGTTTAATTAGAACTTCAGGTATGTCTTTCAGTATTATGAACTAGGACAGTAGGTATAGACCTCACATCATTGGAATAAACAGTATTCACACATCAGAAATGTTATCCAAGCCTATTGAGATGGCCTCTCTGATTCCTGAACACTCACTTGTGTGTTGTAAATTTGGCTGGGCTTTCTAGTATCAATTCATTCAGTGAAATGTAAATCGGCAGTCATGGTCAGTGTAATTCAAGGAAGTAAAGATAGAAGGGAGGAAATAGTAATGGTAACATTACTCCTTGCAGAACAGCTCACCTTCCTAAAATTTGCTCTAGGAAATTACTTATTTCCTAGGGTAAGCTTAGTGCTCTTGAGTTAGGTCCTGATCTTCTTCTGCATTGGCCCTTGGTGGTGATACAGTAATCAGCTGAAGAATGGGGACAGGGATGGTGTTTTTCACTTCATTGTGTGTGATTAAGCGGTGTAATGGTTTTACAATGGCTACATAATGTCCTGTTTTCCTTGCTGAGTTGTAAATACCTTTGAGCAGTTGGACCCTGTGTGGAGAGTGGCTGTTCTGATTAGCAATCAATAATGTATAACTTTACAACCTCACAGCACCAAGTACCACCAATATGCTAATGAGCCATGTTTCTCCTGATCTGTTTATACAACACATATGCCAAATACATATGGTCAATAATTACCTTTTAACCTATTTTATAGTATTATAAGCAGCTAGATAATCGATTACAAGAAGTGTCTTGTTTTGTTGCAGTGTGTTACAAAATCTGGCATTGCTAAGAGTGGTAGCAGAAAGATAGTTTTATATTTTGAAGCTATGAGTAAAGTTATATAAAATTAAACCATGCACCATCTGTGATGTCCTCAAAACTGGTGAAACTGTGATAATATTTTAAGGTACTAGTTTGTTGCATACCTTGGATTTGTGACTAAAACTGGTTTATAATAACCAGTATTTTGACTATTGCTGAGCAGCCCTTGTGCAGTATCAAGGCTTTCTAGTTTTCCCACGCAGCATCACTTGCTTTGGTTTTTTCCTTCCTCTTTCCTTTGCTTATTAAACTTACCTTCATCTCCACCCACAAGTATTTTTTCGCTTGGTCTTTTCTAGTTCCCTTCCAGTCCTGCTGCAAGAGGCAGTGAGTGGGTGGCTGTGTGGTGCTCTCCTGCTGGCCAGGGTCAGCCCCCCATACAGCTGGATGTGCCTTGCTCAGCACTGTAATCGTACAGGGTTTTCCACAGATGCAATGTCTTCTCTTTGTAAATGGATTATTTTCTGCAGGCAAAAAGAGGAAGTTGAAGAAGCATTAAACAGAGATAGTTCATCAACCATTAATTTTTGGCTGTGTCATACTGGAAGTGTGTTACGTAGTTTTGGTGTAGAAATGAGCATGTTGTTGCATAGTTTAACACTTTCAGTTTTGACTTTTGTTCTAGAGTAGTTGTGTATTTATAAGCTATTAGTATGAATGCTGTTTTGTATTATTATTTGTATTCAGTCAAAGATTTACACATGTGTATGTACTAAGGACATGTTACTGCAGTATTAATGTGCAGACATTTAGAAGTTCTCCTAAAGTGTCTTTGCAAATCTTACTGTCTGGAAAATTCACCAGATTTTGTTAGTTTATCTGAATTTTGTTGGTCACCTCCTAGCCATCAGTTGCTTATGTTGCCAAAATGCTCTATATATGCAAGGAATCAGTGTCTGTTATCAAACCTGTATTTACATTTACCAAAGGAAACACTCAGGCAAAGGAGATAATTAAATTGCTCACACATTGATTTTGAACAGTACTTTCCATATATTTCAGATTTTCCTCATTAAGCTTTCTCTATTTTTCCAATTATGAAACTTCAGAGTGTTGGTAATGCTTTGGGGAAATCTCTCAAGAGTCCCTTTTTTGGAAACTAAGCGTTGGCTGTGTCACTACCAATGCTTAATGTTAAAATGCAGTGTTAAACTAGGAATTTGTTTCCTCATGCTTTATGGAAGTGTCTGAAAATTGGGAGGGAGCTTGTGGAGCTCCTGAGGCTGAATTACTCAAAAAAACTTTAAATTGTGCAGTAAGATTATTTTTCTGTTACAATCTAATCTATGGTAATTGCAAATCTATTTGTGCTAAGGAGATTAATTCAGCCTCTGAATTGAGTTGAAAGCTTCTCTGTTGCCATCTGGCATTTGGGTGACCCCAGAAAAGCATTTTTGCATTTCTAACTTAAAGTTTTTACAATTAACTGATAGATTTAATTTTTTTTCAATGAACAGGAATGTGGTGTTTCTTAATGTATGTGAATGTCAGTGAGCACAAGATAGTACTACTTATTATTAAATGATCTTGATTACTGAGAATAGCTGTTTAAAAGCATTTACTATGAATGTGCATTCCAGATCCAGTTCTGTGCACTAGTGAACATGCAGATCAGTACATGTATAACTCAGTTTCAATGTGTTGTCCCTTCAAATGAACCATTATTTCAAGCCTTCTTTTTTGTTGTTGTTGATAAGTACGTAGGATTTTCTTCATTTAAGAAAAATAAGAGAAGCCACTCTAAATAGCTGCAGTTCAACCTGCATATCAGGCAAAAGGATGAACTGCTGTGCAAAGTGTCAGGCTGCACCTGTGGTAAGAAGCAGTTAAATACAAAAACTGACTTTTAAAGAAAATATTCATCTTGGGTCAACCTGGTAGTTTGTTGCAAAATGAGAGACTTTCTTTCTAGAATTCTAGTGAAAAACTTGAACTATTTAAAATTCAGACTTAAATGATTTTCTTTTTTCTGTAAAAATAATTAGAAAAATATCTGTATTGAAAAAGTAAATTACTAATAATTTTAAATCAATACATCCATGAATACTCTTGCCCCATAAGATGCATGAATATGTAAAACTGGTCCAAATGTTTTTCCTCATTGATTATCTCCTCTCACTAGATATCATTGTATAGTACTGCCAAAATAACTAAACTTCAGGAAACAGATGAAACATAAAATGTATAGAAATAGTGGTAGTAGTATTATATATATATAGTGTATTATGCAATAGTAAGTTTCCTATATTGGGCTCGGTGAGGTGGGGTGTTGACACGTTCCTGGGCATGCTGCTTAACCTGAGGTCCTGGAGTAGCTTAAGGGATGACACAAGTCCTTTTAAACTCTTGTAAGAGAATTCACAGCTTCCTTTCAGATGAAATCTGAAAGAAATATTTGAATTTAAAAAAAAAAAGTGGTTGTTCTCCATCCAGCACCCACCCGCAAGCAGAGATTTGGTGTTTGGTTCCTGGAATAAAAAGATGATCTATATAGTGGAGAGACAATGTCAGCATAAACAGGTCAAGAGTGAAGGAGAAAAGCGAGTGAGGGAATGCACAGCATGGGAGAACAGCAGAGTCTGAGGCACCCATCACCTCGGGTGTCACTGCTGACTTTGATACTTGTGTGATGTTGAGAGGAGCTGCAGAACATTCCTCTGCCTTAGCAGATCCCTTGATCACTCTGCAGTATCATTTCAGCATGAGTATTCTTTTAATTCCTTGACCAAAATGTTCATTAGGATCCCTGCTATTAGACAAGCGCTTGTCTTTGAGGCTGAAGCATTCGTTTAAAGGTGAACAGAACAAGTTCATCTGAGAACAAGTGCATCTTACATACCAGTGTTTTTCAGTTTCTGATAACTGGATATTGCTGCTTTCAAAAGCAAACTTGGGAAGCTGCAATAACTTCTGTTTGGAAAGCAAATCGAGTGGTGGTTTAAGAAGTAGCTCTTCTAATGTAAAGCTGTAAATTTTGCTCATAGCTGATGTGAACTCAGGCTTTGGAATTGAGAGCAAAATGTTTTTCTTTGACCTCTTTTCTGGGAGCTTGAAAGGAAATTAACCCAAATTCAGAGGAGCTGAATGCTAAATCAGGGGGAAGAGAATTTTGGAGGACTGGGACAGGAAGGAGAAGTTGAAATGTGAGACTGGCAACATGAGGAAGATAGGCCTAGGTGATCAGAAAGAAGTGAACCAAAACCATGTCATTAAGGAATCTTACAGTGGAATCTCTGGTGTTTCAGAGATTCAGTGCCACAAGCACCATAAATAACTGAATTGCTATAGATTTGTATCTTAGTTCTGAATTATTTCAGTGAAGAAGGTGTAGGCTGTAAATAATACTTTCCTATATTTGGGACATAGTTAAGTTTCCTTTGCCTCTTGCCTTCCTGTTCTTGCCTCACTGAGGGTTAGTTGTATAAAGTACTAACATGGCTATACTGGTCTGGTCACCAAACTGCATCATCTGTCTCTGCACACTATTGCAGCATGCCTGGGATTGTGCTAAAAGTCTGTGAGACAGGATCTAGAATGAGGTTAATGTATTTATTGATAATTGTATTCCAGGTTACAACAGTTTGAAAGTAGGTTTAAAATATATTTGTATTTCATTGAAGCTGCTTCTCTTTTATGTTTATTTCAAACAGATGCCCTGAGAGGTCTTTTCTCAATCTATGAACTGTTGGTTTAGGCCATGAAATGTCTCTTATTGGATTGAGTAGGGCATCTGAGAAGTGTGGTCTTCAAAACCTGCAATTAGAGTTTGTGTAAACTCCGATTACATTCAGGTTCCAATTTTTTTTTTTTTTTTCAGGTAAATTAACATATACATTTAGCTTTTAAAACATGCACTGCCTATTGCTGTTTTTTTTTAAAAGTTAGACTGCTGATTCCCTTCTTTCTTCTTTAATATCATGAAACAACTAACAGAAAAAACTACCCCCAGTGCCCTTTCATTGGAATAGACCTGACAGAAGAGGAAGAGGGGAAAAAATGGGGAACGATCCAATAAAGTTGTGAACTGGGTGAGAAAGAAACAACGCTTGAGATGGAAACAGAAGAAGTGAATCAGGGAAATCTTTGCAGTGCTGGGGAAAAGATGTCACAGGTGAAGCATCTCTTTAGAATGAACATTTTAAGTCCTCTTTTGCAGCTTAACACTTCTTAAAGCTTTCTCTTGCCTAGGTCCCTGTCTGCATCTCTGATACCCTTTTGACCAAGGCTGCTTGTTTCTTGGCCCAGCTGCCACCAGCTGTCACTCGTGACAATCCAGACTCCTCTGCTGAGCATCCATGTGCTAATTAGTTATCCCCAGTGGCAGAGCTTAAAAAGACCACAAGCAGCTTTTCCTGAAGAGGAGGTAAACCCTGCTGGGGCATAACACTTGCCCCTTCCTAAACAAGCACTTCATAACTACCCTTAAACAGCCCCCACTCCTCCCCATCTGCTGCCATCGCATCGTGTTGCCATGGCAGCAGCTCCTGCTGGCACATTCCTGTCGTAGGGAACTGTCACAGTTCCAGTGCCAGTGCTGCTGCTGCTGCTTGGAATGAAGAGTGTGCTGTGGGTGCTACATCCACTTCTCTTCAGCCCATCAGTAATTCCCTTGTTCTCACACGCTTTCTAAATATATCTGCTGGTGGATCTTCCATCTCATCTGCTCCTTCTTTTAGAAATGCAGGCTGCATCCCATCTGCTCCTGGAGTTCTTGGCAGCCTTTGCTTGGTCTAATTTCTTCAACTCTTTCTTGGTGTGAGTCTGGTTTGCTTCAGCATTTCTTCTTCCACCTTGGTAAATTAATCTCGTGTCACATATCACTGGGCTGGCTAGTTGGGCAACATGGAAATTGTTTGTTGAACTTTGTATTTTGTTTTGAAGTGGTGAGGAAACACTAGCTTCAAAAATTTATTCGAGACAAGATGAGCAGCATTTCAAATGTTTTTCAAGTAGAATAAATATTTGTATGAACTAATGTAAAATATTTTGAGACATGATAGAGTTGAGAATGGATACTTCACTCTTTTGTACTCGTGTACTCAATCAAAACTCATGTGATTTTAGTTTTATTTGGGTGACAGATGGAAAGAAATGCACTGTTACCCAAAGAGAATCTAATTATCCTGTGCTTGTTGAAGAAAAATACTTTGATTTCAGTGGGATTTGCTTGCCAGGTAAATCACAGTTTAGATCCTGAGCTAGACATGTGTGTGATTGAGTGTTTGGGTTTCCTTACTAGAGATACTATAAAACCTCCAACAGCATTATGGGTTAAGTTCTACTTCAGACATATGAGGAAAGGTCTTTGAAATCTTAAAGTTCATTTACTGATGGATCATCATCAAATTATTCATGTGAGTCTTCCTTGGAGATGTGTGTGCAATTTTTCTTGAAATGGCCAAAACTATAGTGAATTTACATTACAGTCAATTGGAAAGAACTGCTGTCCACATTGAAGCCTTGCCTCAGAAGCTGATACTGAAAATGCTCCTGTGCTCTTGATGGAGATCAGCAGTTGTGGCTCCTGACCCCGCCCTCCTGGCAGAATTTTCCTCCTCAGGGATGAAAGTCAGAGTTCTGGTGTGCGAGGGCTCAGAGAAACCAAGCAGTTGTTAATTAATGAGAATAATTGCACATGAGTAGTTAATTGCTATTAATATGTTGGGAAAGACAGATGCAAGATATCTGTGTATGTGACCTTTGCATCCTGCTTCTGTCTCATTATGCTTCTGCCAGGAAGGGCTGCTCGCAGAGCTTTTGATGCCTGTCCTTGTCAGCAGGACAACATGAGCTTTTATTTCCTCAGGGAATCGTGCTACAGATGTTATGGAAGGTTAATTTATATGGAGTAGCATTTCACTGACACGTGCATGGAGGTGAATCCTTCCTGCAATGTGACACTTGCAAAAAGCAATGTATTGTTTAGGTGGATGAGCCCATTATGCTGTTGCTATGGAAGTATAAATTCAGTCTTATATAGATTTTTTAAAAAGTTATTAGACTACTCACACTGTTGAAAGAAATGTATTCATTTCTATTTACTGATTTATCTGACCCTTTTTTTTAAATATTGTTCTATACAAAGCTAATTTAGAAAATTGTTGTCTTTCCTAACGTCCTAAATGTCTAAAGACCCGAAATGTCAGCTTTCTTTTCCTGTTCTGCTGTTGTCATGGAACATTTTTGAGAAACAGTGTCTTATTAGTTAGTTTTTAAATTTTTAATTTTTACTTCCTTGGACAGTACGTTGGAAGGAAAATTAAACTGATATGGCTGAGGTAGTTGCAAATTTTAGATCTGGCTTATGTGGTCAAAATTCTTTTCAGAAAGCATTATATTTGAAGTTTTTATTGTTACACTGGATATCAACTCCTCTTTTTCACCTGACTGTACAGCTGGAGCAGTTGTTTTTGAAGCATTTCAAATTGACAACATTTTGAGTAGCCTCAAAATAGGTTGGTGCTGTTTGATTTCTTTCTCTTTCAAAATAACACTTTAAGTTAAACTTCATGTGGATGGATTTTTTTATTTAGGGGAGCAGTAGTACATAAATGGAAATGTCAGTGATAAAAATTAGACAATACAGCTACTATATTAAAAATTGTCCAAATGACTTCTTTTGACTGCTTGCACATATAGTAAAAATTGTATGATTAGTTTTGCTGCAGTATTAGCTGCAGACCATTGAAGGATTCCTTTGAGTGCTTATTTTCATGTAGCAAACTTTGAATGAGGATTTTTAGCATATTAGCTGGCTACTTCCCATTGTCCTTTTAATATGTTATTGGACAAAACTTAAGCTTGTTTTCTGCTACGAAACTAATTACCTGGCAACATTTTTTGTTACAA
>WEKY01050231.1:0-26283 GCA_013390045.1 Picathartes gymnocephalus
AACTTCTGATGGCAACTAGAATGCGCTGAAGGAGGTGACTTAAGCAGAAGGGCAAGTCATGTTGCCCTTAGGGTATTCTTTCCTCATGTCTCTCTCATAAATGCCTGGAAAATTGTCTGAAATGGAGTATTTCCTCTTTCAAACGCTACTTATTTTTTTGGTAATGGTTTTACAGTAATTTTTCTCTACTGAGCAAATGTTGGCTATACTAGCACCCAATCCAGAGATAGAAAATTTTGGAGAAGTGATCCAAAGCAGAAATCCAGCATAATCTGTCATGTCACAGTTACGAACTGTGTGGTATCAGCTTTACAAAGATGCTGTCATTTTAGATAGTTTTTAAAATGGGAAGCCATAGTGGAAGAGTTGAGAGCAAAAAGCTACGAGGGAGATGGAAATAGACTGTGGTGAGGAAACAGTTTGTTGACTGTTTGGGTGATTATTCAGTTGTCTGTCTGGACCATTTGCTTCCAAAGAGAAACAAAGTGACTTTCCAAGAAAGAGGAGTAATTAACATTGACAGGGTTTCTGCTTCTGAAAGGATTTCCAGTAGCAGTCCTCTCTCATGTATGCATGCATGCATACAGAGCAGGAACACTAGAGCTAGCCTCAAATTGCAACTAGTCACTAGCATTTTTTCTGCTTCAATATTCAGCTGGTCTCTGATGCCTGTGCTTCCTCCTGCAGAGGGGAATATTCTTCCCCTTACACAATTGTCATACAGAGGATGCTCCCCTGGGACATTTTGCAGTGCTCTGATTATTTATAATTTATAGGTGATGTTGTATAGTGCATTCAGTATTTTTCTTGGTGATCACAATTCATTAGCAAGGACACTGATGTACTCTTGCGCTGAGGCTGATGTAGAGGAAATCTCCCAAGAGATATGGGCAGGCTCACAAAGTGCGTCCTATCTTTATATATTGAATGAATATTCGTAATGCTGCATATCACGAAGTTGCTCTTGGGTCTGTTGAGTTTGAACTATAATTACTAAAAGAATTTCTCAAGACCTTTGTGTTAATATGGTAGGTACTATTTAACATTGAAGTAGCTTATGATACCAAACATATTTGAGTTGTCCCATTGATGTTTTTTAAGAAATGCAGAGGAATCTTAATCACACCAAATGAGCAAAAGGTGACCTGAATTTAACTACTCTTAACAACAATGCAGCACCCAGCTTGTTAATGGTGGCATCATCTGAGTTTGAAGCAAGAAACTAAAGGCAGTTCATCAGTGCTCAGCAATCATACAGCCTGAGCAAACCCAAACCAGTCTGTTGCCAGCAAGCAAAGGAAGAGGAATGTGTCTCTCTTATGTTGAAGAGATAGATGCTTACTGTTGAGGGTGCAGGGAAATAGGCAGTGCTAACAGGATATTTGAGGTCTCTTGCTCAATTAAGTAATAAACCATTTAATATGCAGCAGATGTTTTGTGTGTCTTGTGTCAGGCTGGAGGCTGTACATGTTTTGGATGCATAAACAGAATAATGCTTTTTTGTGTTCTTTATCCCTCCCCCTTTTTCTGTGAGTATTTTCTGACATAAAAAGCAAAAGTTATACCAGTTGCTACCCATAAAGAAAAGATGGAGTTTGATGCTCTGACAGTGTTTCCACCATAAACTCATTTGCTGGGTTTTATCTAATTGAGTATTAACTCTTACCCAAAGCTACCCAGTTACACACTGTGCAGTGCACATTTACACAGTTTGTAGCTAATTAGAGTTAGCATTGAGGACACAAATTTCCATTGCTTCTTCAAAGGAGGTACAACTTTGAAGAGTATGGAAGAAATGTAACTTCTGTTCTGTGGACAGCTTTACAAAACAGTTTCATCTGAAACAAAAGGATCTGTATTTTGATGGTATATTGCCTTGTCTTGAAGGTTGCTTTTGAGAGGATATAATCTTTTTAAGTGCCTTTCAAATAGTCAGTGCAATGCTTTATTTGGCATTGTACAGTGATCTTTTCCTATGGGGTTTTCCAGGGTTTTTTTGGCAGACAAGTTGAAATGTTATTTTATCTTAGCTGATTTCTTACTGTCAGTCCCCCGTGTCTCGACAGCAATTCTCGTACACTTCAGAATGAAGGTTCTCGTTTGTCCCTAAGTTACATGTAAGTAGTTGTCCTGTTTCTGACAGGAGCCAGGAGCAGAGTCTGGGGAGATAGGCAAAAGAAAAATGGAGCAAGTAGAGAGGGTTAAGTCTCTTCCTGCCTTCTCTAGATCAGAGATGTATAAAAATGCCTGTGAGGACACTATTGGTTTACTATAAAATAAATAAAAATAGAAATAAAAAGAGGTCAAGTCTAGCAAGGTTGTTGATATTGGATAGCTGTCATGTTTCCATAGTAGAATTTCATGGGATTAATTTTCCTTCACCAAAAGCACGTTGTGGTCCTTTTGATGTAGAACTGAATGTGTTTTTACTGGCAGTTTGGCATCTGAAAATTGGTTCCACTGCTAGCAGGGTGATTACCGCTGTTGTGTAAAAGTAAATACTTTTTTCCCACCACATGAAGAGTAGAAAGCTGCAACAGCTTCACTCTATCTTCCTCTTTCAGACTCCACACTGATTCAGGTATTTTTGCTGTCTCTGGTGTACAATCTGTATGAATTCTTATATTAAATCCTGATTAGGTATGTTAAACAGATTTTTTTTTCTAAAAGCTCCATTAAAAACATATTTTTCCTGTGCACAGCAATGTAAACCAAGCCTGTTTTAATCTACTGCTTTTGTGTAGTTTATGCAAGCCATCAAATGTAATGATTCTCATGCTGTTTTATAGCTGTCATATTGCAATGGATTTGAACCGAAATATGCTCACTTATATTAGAAACTTGCTGGATGAGCAAAATAGGCATATTCAATCAGGTTTTGTTCTGTTGTTTACATGATAATTTTGTAGCACTCATGGTACTGTGAAATGCAAAGTAAGGGTTGAACGTAAAAAATTGCTTTCTTGAAGAAGAGAAAAAGATCCAACAAAGCAAGTTCAATGGATATGCACTATGTAGCAAACCCATCACAAAAGGGTTCCACTAGCCAGAGTGGTTATATTTCTGGGGATTTCAGTAGTTAATTCAGTAGAGAATTCACATTAGCATACTGAAGCCTGTCTTATCACTTTTGTTGAGAAAATAATCAAATATTTTTTAAAAATCTTTTTGACGATAATGTCTTTGGCATCAGCACAAGGATAGATGGTGTGGGATTTTTTTCCCCCCAACATAGTTCTAAATCATATTTAAACCACACCCCACACCTAATATAAATAAATAAATTTTAAGAAGAAAAAAAGAAAAGCCTGTAGGCATTCCATGTTTTCCAGTCCCTAAAGACTATGCTCCGTTGAGCTTCCAAACTTCTCTGGGCAACCAAGTCTTGGTTATCATTGACCTAGAAACACAAAGTCTCATTTCAGTGGACTAGGAAATAAGAAATGAAGTTACATAAGATTATTGGTGCTGGAAGAACATCATTATGCCTCATTTTTTTGTAACCTCTGCTCAATTAAGCAGTGTCTCCCTTCACCTCTAGTTGGATTTAGATCCTGTAGCATCTCTAGGGAATGCAGGACTTGCAGTTTTTGCTTCAGAAAAGACTAATTTTCTTGGAAAATTAACTGTGTGAAAAAAAATTGGTTTAATTTTTAAGAAAAAGCATAGCTCTGTGATCTTTAAGAATAGCTTTTTAATGTCTTTTTTGAGGCAATCTCTGTGATAATGAAGCTTATTTCTGCGCTTGTGCTGTACTACTCGATTCTTTTCTAGTGCACAAAGGAGGCCTTTCAAAGTCTTTACAAGGTTATTTTAAGTGTGGCTTTTCCAAACAGGCTTCAAAACATCTTTTCCTGATTTTAAAATGCTGTTAGATGAAAATGGAGGAAATAGCCTTACTGGTTTTGTATAGCCTTACTGATTTTGAGCTGTAACAAGTTCAGAAGAAAGTCAGTTACCCTTCCTTATATTAAAGTGTCTCACAGAAATGTACAGATGCAGTTTGAGATTGTCAGTTTATTGGTTACTGGTTTTTAGAATGTCAGTAACAGCTTTGTTTCTTGTCTCTAAGTCTGAGCAGTAGAGATAGAGCATACTTTCCTTTCTCTGTCTTTTTGGCTGCACTGCTGCAAAGTACTTTGAGAGGTGTTTTAGATGCTTATTTAATGTAATGCATGTCTATTAATGCATATTCGGAGGTGGGTGGTGTTTTGAGTGGGTAGCCATGAGCACATGCACTCCTCCAGAGAGGGAAGGGAAATTACCAAGGGACAAGAATGTCTCAGTGAAAAAGTACCCCTACTTCTGGCCTGAAGCATCTGGTTTGATAAATCAAAGGAAGGTCTTAAGTAAGCTAACATTTATTTGCCTCTGGTAAAAGATCACCAGCATGCATAGTCTAATTCTCTTTTGCCCACATCTATGCTTTTATATTCCTGTCAGTTTAGTTTCCTTGTGCATGCAGGCAAAAAAGAGGAATTTGCTATAGATGTGATTTCCACGTCTGCACTCACATTGAACCCTTGTAGTTGACCCCCTATTTGCACACTCTTTATTGACACTACAACAAAAGAGAGAGCAAGTGGCAAATGGTAAACTGAGAGACAGTTTAGAAAAATGCAGCTTTTGGCACTTCCCTTTGGTCCTTTTTGAGATGTCTATTTAGATTCTTCTATTAAAACATAAATCTAAAATACTCAATATAGTATGGAGGCAAACAGCTTCTTTTTTTTTTTTTTTCCCCCAGTCTGATATTTCCTTTTCTTTCCCTATTCTGGTGTTGGTCACGGTCACTAATTTATCAGAACATGTAGGATTCAGTCTCATATATAAAGTCCCATGTGCTACATGTGTCTTTGTATCTCTAGGTATTAATGGTTGTATATTAGGCACCATTTTCCTCCTTCATTATTTCTCTTGCCACATAGATTTTGTATGAAGTAGTAAAAGATAAATGCATGGTGGGCTGTATGATCTCAAGTTAAATATTGCTCTTTATTTGACTCTTTTCTTTATCAGATGGGGTAGACACATAAAATTGACTTTTACAGAGAGATGTGTACAGAGACCAAAACACTTTTGAAATTTTATGTGTACATGTTCCATTAAATAGTATCTGACAGGAAGGAACAGCTTTTAAACACACTGTGCTTACTTTATTTCTAGTTCATTCTTCAGTGATGGAGACAGCTGGCAGAGACTCAGTCACAACCTTTGTCTCTGTGTGATCTTTATAAACAATTCCTCATCTCACTCTGAGTTTGCTCAATCATCCTGCTTATTCTTCCCATCCTATTAAGTGCCACGGATTATTTTTTTTCCATTTCATTTTAGTGTATAAAAGTAACTGCAGTTTTTCAAGCACCGGGTGCAGAATAAAGATGAATAAGTAATTAAATGCTACAGGAGCTGCTGATTGGCACATAAGGCTATAGTGTGCTAAACTGATATGAGTTACAATAACATGCATCTTTACTTCCTTGAAAGAGTGCATAATGAGACCTGATTTAAATATGTTCTGTTTTTAAGAAACATCCCATGTGTTTTCTTTGAATTAGCTTTGCCTTCATCTGTTGGAACTACTAAGCAGATCTGCTCCTTGAATTATTCTGTACAAGTCTGTGCAATTCAAAAGAGGAGAAGAGACTGCAAATTAACAATGAGTAATTTTGGAAGTCCATTTACTATGCTCAAAAAACAATTTTAAGGTGCAGCTGAAGGAAATAGGTGCTTTCAGGATACACTAAACAGTGTAAAAATCGCAATAGCAAACGTTTTGTAGCTTTTAAATTTTTCAGGAGTGGAAAAGACTTCAGCTGCAAAGCATTCTCAACAGAAATTTTGTAATACCCTGGTTTAGGCAAATTCCTTTAAAAATCTTAGCTTACAACAAGAGTTGAGTTTTATATTAGAAATCAGATGTATCTCTAATGAAGAGAGGGCAAATGGGTTCGATTATCTTGGTGTAACGGAGCAAATGGTCTATAATTTCCAGAGTTATAAAGGGAGTAACACATGTTCCACAGTCAGTGAAAGAGGAATAAATCAAAATGGAGAGTAAATCTCATGGTTGAGAATCATGGAGGTACCACTTTTGTTCTCTTCCCTGAGAGAAGGATTGTGTTAGTGGGGTCCTGGGTTACTCTGCTGTAGTTGGCTAACTTGGGACCTCATACCTGCAAAATGAATGCTGCAGTGCTGATTGTAGTTATTGCCTTGTTTCATGCTGCATAAAATATTTCAAGAGTATAGTTTTGTAGGCCCTTGTCCATCTAGCAGTGGAAGACTTGAGGTTTCAAAGGAAATTTTTAAGAATTATTTTTGGCTAGAATTGTTTAAGGTCAGCTATGAAAACAGTTCAAGTTGATACTGCATCAGCACACCAGATTTTCGGTTTTCAGGGCTTTCCCCCCATCTTTTACAAGACTCAAGAATGTCTAAAATTAGTGTTGTTTTTTCCTGGACTCTTGCATGTCCTAGTCTATGTAGGAAGTAAGAATGGATTTGCGAATGCAACAGAACTGTGTAAACCATAGACGTTGGATTTAATAGTCTGTCACCTGACAGATTACTGAGGGAAGCAAAGATTTCACTTTCAACCATTTCTTAAAGTATACAGTAATTTTGCAATTTATAATTTTTGTATGAAATACAGTGGTATGAATTACTGCCCAAATTGTGTACAGGTCCTTTCTGTATGACCAGTATAGCTTTAAAATATTATTGTACTTTGATAAATGTAAAAAAATAATGTGGGCAAAATAAATGTGTTATCTCTACTCAGCATTCACTTTTTCTTTTGTGTTCACATCTGCATGCTCAAAAGGACTCAAAAAATACTTGCATCTATGTGTTTAGCTTATTAGTGGACAATTTTCAGTGACAGGTTTTGAGATGCTTCCCAAGGTTTTTTTGCCATACCTTCATGTATTTAATCTATACCAAAACTCTAGTATCAGTTTTCTTCTGATTTTTTCCCTGAAGGGCATAGTCAGCTACAGGAGGGGAATTTTCCCTTTACTAAAATCTGTGCTTCACTCAAAGCTTACAAATGCTTTAACTATTTTAGTTCTTAATGACAAAAGAAGAATGAAGTAATATCCTTGTCTACTGAAGGAAGCACATCCATTCTAAGTAGCCACTGGAGAGGTATCTTTTGCAAAACTAAATAAACCACCTAAATATATGATTGTACTTCTTATTACATAAAAATCTTGACAATAATCAAATTCAGTACTGCAGGTTTATGTTCCTTGCTGGGCTTTTTATGACTTACTTTTACTCTGTAGTGTTCCTCTAGATGTGATTTTTCCAATGAAATCTTCAGTTTGTCCATTTAAGACAGATGGTGTTTGAGCTCAAAATCAGATTTATAAGTGGGTTTCTTTTTTTTTTTGTTCTATTGCAGAGAGGTTTACTGGGATATGAGAATATTATTGGTTGTAGAGTGGAGGGGTCCGCAGGTGCGGCAGGAGACAAAGTAAGGGAGCTGACCTCGTGGTGGGGTGTAGCAAACAGAACAGTTTATTTCTCGGCCATGCTTCTTTTAACCAGAAGCATTTCAAAAAAGTCCGGGTTGCCATCTGATTGGCTTAAGGTCCGTGCTTGGGCAGCCCTATATCAGTGACGTGGGGTGAATTTATTGGCAGGGATGTGTGACAGGCAGTTTGCCTGGCATAGGCAAAAAGCATTGTGTAACAATTGGTATACTTGGTTATCCTTGTGTTGTGTACTCTCATTGCTCTTCTTGTTTACTGGCAGAGAGACACAGAGAAATATATTGAGTATTGCTGAGAAAAAGTTATGTAAGTCTGAGTGGCTGTTCCATAAATTATTTTTGCTCCTGTGGCATAAGAAAAAAACCCACATAATCTAAGGAGTCTGTGGTGTGCTCAAGGTACTCTACTGCTAAATTTTAGTAGTATTATGTCAGTGTATGGTTTATTTCATGCTAAGAGAATTCTGTCAAAAATATTAATCAGGATTGCCATGGATGGCTTATAGTTGATGAGATGTATGGGCCAGACTCTTAAAATCTTTGTGTTGTCAACCTCAATTTTAACAACTTCAGTGGCAGGGATGGTGGAGAATTAAATCCAAGGCCTCTTAGGTCAAACTTGATTGAAGTTTTATTGAGGGTCAGGAGAAATTGATGAAACACACTATGTGAGGGTAAACAGGAGAGAGAGAGTAAAAGAGATCCATCTCTAGATTGTTTCTAACTGGTGAAATTTCTTAGTATACTTAAAATGTGACATAGCCTCCCTTTTCTTGTATTCTTTGGAAATATTTTGGAAGTTGTATAGAGGGGAAAAAAGTAATTCTGGAAATATTTCCTACTTCAAAGTGTAATAGCTGACCATCAGTTTCTGACAAAGTCTTTGAAATTAAAATACGTTATAATTTACTGATGCATCCATACAGGTTCTACTACCCAAAAGTCATTTTTAAATGGGGAATTTTTTGAGCCATAATGCTGCCTGCCTTCTTTCCTGGCTAGAGAATGCTTTAATGATTTGTAAACTATGGATGACTTCAAAGTGTCTTATTCTAGTGTGTGTAATGTGAAATTAAAATACAGATACATGCTGTGATGAACTGAAGAGATTCTTCAGGAATGTTGCTTTTACAATCTTCCATTTCTAGTTTGTTGTTTGTTTGTTTTTTTGGTTTGGTTTTGTTTGTTTGTTTTTGGTAAGTTGGGCTTGTTTTTTAAATGGCAATTTTCATTACTTATTTCATGTAGTATGTATTGTATCCTACAAAGAATATTTTTGCTATTGAGAAGCATTCAGAGATTAACACTATTCTAAGGAGTGTTTGTATAAATACAACAGTTAATGGTTACTGAAAGTTGGACTGTATAATGCAGGCTCCTAAATGTAATGGAGGTTAGTGTGTTTCCAGTGATTAGGTTTTGTTTGGGTTATTTATATGTTTGTTTATATATTTATTTTATTTGAAGCAGAAGAATGGAAGGATTTGGAAAGATGAGGAAGATAAAGGAATGAAGTGAGGGAGGAGGGAGGAAAAATAACATCTTGCCTTCTGCTAGGCTGAAGTCGAGATGAGGGGGTGTTTTTTGTGCTTGTGGCATCGAGAGACTTACTAATGAAACGGATACGATAGCATTTGTGATGCTTCTGTAGTATCTTTTTCATGCTTTTCTGTAGTAAAACACTCACTATATAATGTTTTTGACACTGCTTTTTTTGATCTGGAATGAGGCCTTACCAAATTGTGACAGCAAAGTAAGCCTTGATTTTTTAATTACAACTAAAAAGTACACTGTAAAAAGTAAAAATAGTTTTCTAATAATGTTTAAATTTTCTTATTTTGTGTTTCTTTGTGTAGAAAATAAAATAGGAAAGCAGTTTCCTTCTAGGTGGGACAGATTTATGCTATATGCTAGAAGAAAATGCTTCATAAAAAAAATAACAGCTGACTAGTGATAACCTTTTTCTTAAAAAGGTTGGTTATACTTAACCCTTTAATAAATTCATAAGTGCTGGAGAGCAAAATACCCTGAAAGGAATTTCCATCACCATGAAAAAATCTTAAATAAAAATTGATCTTTTTCTTTCTGTATGTAAGCTTCAATTGGTTTTTGCATAATGGAGATCAAAATATTTTTGAGTAATTTAAAAGATGGCTTTTTCAGAATGTGTTATCATAATAAAATTTCTGATACATATTTTCTAAATTTTAAAAATATTAGTAAATAGTGGACAGAAACAAGATGTTTCATTTTCCAAGGAATGTTAACAATTTTTGCAATTCTTTTAAGTGTTTGTAAAATAATTTTCTGAATCATCTCAGAAGATGCAGTTTGCTGTTATTCCAGCTATCAGAAAAGTAAATAGTGTGTTGTAGCAATCTACTATATATTAGCAATCCTGTTACAAGCAATAAGCCCATTAAATTTACTTTTTATTAGAATTTTAATGTAGTAGTTTCAGTGTGTTGGGCTTTTTTTTAAACTTGCCATCATCACCTTTCTTGTATTCCTTTCTTCAAGTCAATTTCCTAAAAATTGCCCTTCCAGCCTCAATTTCTTGCTGGTTCTGTTTTGTAAAATTTGCATTTTATCTTGCAGTCTGGATAACGTTGGCTATTACTCACTCACTAGGTAGGTCTGGTTGGAGAGATGAAAACAAAACGTTATCCTTCCCAAGGTCAAGTTACAAATGCATTCTTCTTTCCCTTCCCAAAAGGCGCTGAGGCGTGAACTGAAGGATAAAGAGCAAACCATTCTCAATGCTGTGGACCAGGCACGAGTTTTCCTTGCTGACCAACCAATTGAGGGGCCTGAGGAGCCAAGGAGGAGCTTGCATTCAAAAACAGGTCAGAAAATACTCACTTCTGGGGAGGGTCAAAAAAAGAGAAAAAGGACTTGCATGTCTCTAGTACATGTTTCATATCCCAGTTACTTGCTCAGACCTCAGAATTTCCTGAGTGGCATCCTGATGGCTTCTCTTTCAATGTTTTAGACTCAAGTGATACTTCTCTGCTTTGTAAGTACTTAGATTTTAATGGAAGAAGTAGAAACATCTCTTCTGCCTTTTCCAATTTTTGGTTCAAAACCCTAATGATAGTTCTGTTCTTTTTTCTTAACACATAATACACGCTCCTTAAATGTAATCAGAATAGTACTTCAAGGGTTCCCATTCAAACATCCATATGTCTGTTGCAAAGTTTTACTCCACAAATAGAAATAATCATATTTGCTGGTGTATCTCATTAGAAGTAAAATAAATCAGCTTTAGAAAGGCAGTCATTACAGAATCTTAAGGATTTGAATATTAGGTATATCATTGCTGAGGAATGGAACCACATCTATCCTAGAAACTGTTTTTGCATAGTATTTGCTGAGATAGTAGTCTAAATAACAGAGGCCTACAAGAAGGTAATAATTTTTCTCTACTCCCCCACAACCACAAAATAGGAAATTATTTCTGTATGTAAGTTCTACAGTTATGTCTCTGATATAAGCTACAGCATTACGAAGTCCTTCTTTTAGTTACACAAGAAATGTTCTTGGAAAATGTAATAATCTGCTTTTGCAGAACTATGAATTGCTGTAAGATGTGAACCATTTACTGTTCTGTATAATTTACAAAATTACAGTATATCTGGTTTTATCAGGAGTTAGTTTTTTCTTTCCATGTATGAGATGATGTATCTCCATTGCAAACTTCTTAAGTTATTTCAGTGGAAACAACCAATCTTTCCTGCATCCATACTTTGTGTTATTTCTTTACAAATTTTTAAGTGGTTTCATATTCCTTAGTTCAGCTTTGTGATAAAGTTTGAATAGCTGGTGTTTAAAGCCAATGAACCATTGATCTCGTTGATTAGTGCTGCTGGTACCTTAGCTTAACTACTCTTTTGAACTCCTGACTCCTGAAAATACTCAGTTTCTCTTTACTCTCAAACCCATTTGCTATATGGCATCTCTAATGTTTTAGTTGGTCTGAATCACAAGCAACCTTGCAGTTGAAAAGTAAGAATGCTCTCAGTATATTTGTTCATTCTTTCATACAGAAATCTGACATTGCAAGTTCTCTCCTCAAAAACATAGAACCTCTCAGCACAGATGATGCCAGTACATAAAATGTTACTGATGTAAAATGTTCATTTTCTAACAGGATTTGATATCAATGATCTAGTCAGTGTTGATTGACTGGATGCAAACTGCAAGAGCAAACTTCGGATGATAAGATGCAGCATAAATGCTTGCTATCCAGTCTATTAGGATGAAAATGGTTATTGTTTCATGCAATACTAATGGCAGTGAGAACAGGATAACAGGGAATTTGATGACCACAGTAAACTGCATATCAATGACAGCCATGGTCTGCAAGTGATGTGTGCATTTCTCTGGTCTAGTCATTGTATTTGAAAACCCATGATATGTTCAGACTGGGAAGCCTCGTACTTGTGCACTGAACTTCTTTTCCTCTTTCTTTTTCACACTCAGTACTTCCATGGACTTTCTTTTTTGAGCGTGTGATGGGTTAGTTTGGACTACCAGCCAAACTTATGTCTTCCACTGCAGTGGAATGGAGGCAGGAGATGGGAAGAACATGAGTGACAAAGCTCATGGGTCAGGATGGGGAGCAGATGGGTCACAGATGTGGATCCCTTGCAAACTGCTGTTGTGGGCCAAACACGTTTAGCTTGGGGAAAACAAACTATTTATTGCCACTTAAAATAAGTAATTAAATACTAAGTTGGTTCATAGTGGGAAAAAACCTCACAAGCATTAAAACCATGGCTTTTCCTCCCCGCTTTCACAGACTCAGCTTGACTCCCTCATTCCTGTCTCTTCCCCACCTTATGACGCCGGTCACGCTTAGAGAGGCAACAAGTGGCATAAGAGGGTGGGAAGGTGGTGACTCCATGGTTAGCCTAGCAGTTTCTTTCTCCTGCTTCTTTCCTCCCACACCTTTCCTCTGTGTGCTATCTCCATGGAGAATATCTGCCCTACCATTGGATTGCTCCTCTGACTTTGGCATTCCCTCTGCTGTTTCTCCTGTTGGTACCCTCCTCCTCTCTGTTTTCTGTTTCTTAAATACAAATTCCCTGAGGTGCCACCAGCATGGCTGAGGGCCTCAGGTGTGCCCCACCGTGAGCTGACTGGAGTCTGCTGTCCCTGGCACAGGGCAGCCCCAGCCTCTTCTACCAGAGACCCCTGTGAAGTTCCTGCTGCCAGCAGTGGGCACTCACGCCCTGTGCAGAACTTGCCTGCACTTACTGTAGATTAATGGACTTTCAAGCCAAAAGCTGTCTTTGAATCATTTTGTCAGAGCTCACATATGTATAATAAGCTGTTAATTTTCACCTAGGAGTGAGTCTAGTCAATTTTTTCTGACAACTGATGCCACCACTCGCCAGAAAACTTCATCTCTGAACTAGAAGACAGCCAGACACATACCATTTTCGTTCGGATTAACCATTTTCAGTGAAAGGTGTGGGTTTTAGTTTGCTTTTAATTTGTTAATTCTTCTATTTTTTGTCAGCCTCTTGATCACTGGTGTTCTCTGTAGTTGATTAAAGTTAACTTGTTAACTTCAGTGAAGTCCACTTCATGTTGATAAAGGTGGAGTGTGATTATGGATTCTAAGCTGACAGTGTGTTTTCTAAAAATATTGAGAGTCAACACTGTGCAGTCTTGATTTGAACATTGCTTTGGCTGGTTCTATAATACAAATAGCAAAACTATTTTACTAACTCAAACTTCCATTAATTGGAAAATCAGAGTTTCCTGAGGTTATTTCTTACCTTGTTTGAGGGAAGAGGTCTTTATAGGGGAGTGGTTAGCTAATCTGAAATGATAAAGGCTGTAAAAGTGTTTTCTATTTTTTTCAACCTGTCAATCTAATTTTTTTTTTTATCATCAATATTTTTTATTATTTTCTCCTTCACCATAGGTCTTTTCATGGAGGGCATTGTTGCAAGGGCAAGGCATGAGACAGATTTAGGAGAAAACTGATAAGAGTTAGTTTTGAACTTGTCTGACTGAGACCTGTTTGAAGGACCTGTGCATATATACATTTATTGTTCCATCCAAAGAGAACATTTGTTACAGGATGCCTTATGATAACCCATTGTTGTCTATAATGGTCCTGTTAATTTCAAACATATGACAAGAATGTAGAATCAGGTTATGAGTAAGCATTGGTTTCTTCTTTCCCATCTTCACCTTATGCTTCCTGTATTGGCCCTCTACTGTACCAGAGAGTAACTGGCACATTCAGACAGAGTTCTCTATCTTCCAGGAAACTACCTTCTTAGTTAATTATATCTCCCATCTGTCTTTTCTTCTGGTTTTGTTTTGCCATGTTTCTGTAGAGAGACCCCATCATGAAACGCAAGCTCCACAGTCTTCCTGTATTTGAGCTGCCTCAGCATCTGAGTGGAGCTGATTGATAAGCCAGAAAGCCCGCTGCTGAATTTCATGGATGGACAGGTTAAAGAAATTGAAAATGCTCATGTTTTTAGCATTTTTTGTTATTTGTCCATGGTATAGGAGAAAACTTTGATCTAAAAATGTTAATTGTAATTCTCTAGCCATAGTTACAGCTGGCTCCTTAAATCCATGTACTGTAAAGTTATAGGCCACTGGAAACACAAAGGAAAGCAGAAATCATATTTTATGCCCCCAGGGTTCTATGAACTGATTATAAATCTTTGCTGAAATTCTGTCCTTAAATTTCACTGAAGCAGTGGAACATCCTAGCAGATTATCACAGGCCGCTACACTGATGCTCATTGTAATAGTGAGTGTTTCTGGGATTCTGCAGTGTTGTCCAACTACTTCAGTAACTTAGTTTTCTTAGGACAATTACATTCCTAGCTTTAAAAGCTGCTATTTGGTAGCAAAGGTTGTTGTGATAAACACAGCATTTAAAAATAAGTATTCACCATCTGTTATCTCCTATTAATTGAATAGAAAGCCCCATAAATCACATCTGTGCTATAAAAGAAATATATTAATATCAGGGAATTGCATGTAGATACTTTATTTAAACTTGTAGAAGGACAATATCTGTTTCAGGCATAAATAAAAGCTGAACTTTTTGCTTACCACCACTGACCACATTTAGGTAAATTTCACTGCCGTAATTTTTCCTTTTGCAAGGAATATCTTTGTGAGAACAGGCAAGTTACTCTTTTCTAATTTATATAGCAGGTAGCGTTTCTATTCTCAATCACTTGTGTTTGTTCTCTAGCTGTCACACACCACTGGATTTTTTTTTTCTCTGCTATGAAGTTGAAATGAGTATGAAGTCTTGAGTGTAAATTAGAAGTACTTAGGAGAATTAAGAGGATATGGCCCACTGGAAGTCTTTGGAATCATATCTAGAAACTACTTAAGACTATTTTTGACATTGCTGCTTTTGTTTTAGTTGGAGCTCATTCACTCATGACTTTTAAGTTTCTTCCTTTGATAAAAGAAATGTGCAGTTATCCATGAGAGAATCACAAAATACTTACCTCTCTCATTTTCAAAGTTAGATCTCTTATTCCCCCTACAAGTTTAGTCCACTTTGGTAAAGCTTCCTGTAGGGTCTACATGGTTGTCTGCTTGGAGCCATATTAGTGAAGTTCAAGGAAATTGTTTCCACTTGCTGAGTGGTGTGGAGTGCAAACTGGGAGGGTTTTAAAGCCTGAATTTTTAATGAAAACAGCCTGGCCTGAGTTCAAAATGGTTAATTTTTTTACTGGTTGGTTGTTTTGGGGGTTTTTTATTCATAAGGACCTTGGGACATGAACATAGTCATATTCATGCTTGACCTTTATGCTGTGTCGTGTCCCAGTTTTACCTGAAATATGGACTGTTTTCTGGGTGGAAGCATGTTCCTAAAGTTTAACTGTTGGCTTGTTTAAAAGGCCTTAGAAACCAGTGAAGTTTTGTTGCAAGAGAATTTTCAGTTATCCCACGAGAAGTGCAGATGACGGATGGCTGTCAAAGGTTGGGATGTTGTGTGAAAGAAAATGCCTTTCTTATTCTCTAGAGCAAACATAGCTCGAAAACATTGTAAATGAGCTTCAAGAAAGCAAATTGGAAATTGCAGAATAATAAAAAAATGTAATGTCTGTGAAGGAGAAAACAGGCTGAGAAGAGTTGCTTAGGAGGTTAGAAAAGTTCAGAACATGGAAGTTTTCAGGTCCTATGTGGTGGTGCTGTTAAGTCGGGGAGCCCTATCTTTTGTGTTGCTTAATTTGTCTGTATTCTGGTTTTGTATTGTTTTTTAATAAAATAGCTGCCTTTGTTTTGTTTTGAAATGCTGTTAAGGGATGCCTGTCTGCTGCAGTCTTGCTGAGGAGCTACCTGCCGTATGTGCAGTGCCAAAAAAAACTTTATTGATGTTTGTTATAAATAAAGGCTTGTTACAATCTGCAGTCACAGTGCTTTGAAAAGAAATAGGATTAATTCCTTGCTTGTGTGGAGTAACTGAGATACAGTGGCAATGATCTTCTCTATTGCTACTTTCCCTTTATCAGCAATTGGGAGAAGACACAGCTTGGTGATACTGTAACAGTACTGTTATATTTGCATTTTTCTGGGATTATGGCAAGAGCGTACTAAAACTGAACTCATACCTGGTTTCTGTTCCTGGAGCAACATAAAGTTTGGGTTTCCACTATGCAGAAGTGCTGTGAACTTGCTTTGGATCACACTGTTTATTGCAAAATGTTGGCATGCTTATAGTGAGAGGTAGTGTGTGTGGTTTGTTTATGTTGACAAATGACACTGGTTATGCTGGATAAGTGTCTGATTCCCAGGCTTGCTGTAATCTCTCTTGGTTTTCTGGAGAGAGATGCTATGTACACGACTTAATTATCTCTTTTACCTATGTGCTATTTTCTTTGTTTCATCCTTCTGTGTCTTCACTACCAGCACCCAGTTGGAAAGACCAACAATCATTATTAAAGGACATGTGTATTTACTGGCATTGTTCTCAGTTGTCTATCTGGAGTCTATATTCCAGGCGTTTTCCCCAACTATTTATCATACATGATATAACAGTTTCATTTGCTCTACTTTTGCAATTCTGTCTTCTGTAGACCAGGGATAATTTGTCTTTTATCCTGAAGAGACTTTTCTCGTTCACTCTTTATTTAATTACATTTCTCTAGTTTAAAGAACTTTCAGTTTTTGGTATAAGAAAACCTAAGTGGGCATAAAGGAAAATGACTGTGCTCTTTGCTTAACTAAATATACAATAGGTACTCGAATGGGGGGAGAAGAAGGTGACATAGTGGGTTATGGTTGGATGCTTCGGGTCTGACTAATTGCTCCTTTTAACCAATTGCTGCTTATTCTTAAACTTCCTCTTCCCATCACATCAGGACTAAGTTTTCTGTCAAGATTGTTAGAAACTCAGACAATGCTTTCTCTGCAGCAATGCTAAAGACTTCAAGATGCAAGGTAGCACTGCTTTTGGGTCTTCTGTGTAGGAGTTTGATAATGTGCCATTGTGCCTATTCAAATGGTCGAAAGTTTTCATAATGAACGGTACTGTGTCATCCATTGTTTTTTGTTGCAAAGATTGATTGAACCAAGGAAGAGACAATGTTTGACATCATGTGAGGAGGCGGCAACATCTCCAGTCCTAGTATGTTTGATTAAGAATGTAGCAAAAGTGAAACGAAATAAATGTCATTTTGGCATGATGGAAAGAGATCACTAGTTCAAGGTTACATAATAAAGATTAATCAGTTACTTAGAATGAAAAGTGCTACAGCCAAATAGTTTAAGAGTTTTAAAATGAATTCTTAAGCAAGAAGAATTTTCTTCACTGGTATTATCCATATAGGTAAGCATGCAAGGAAACTATATGCTGAAAATTCAGACCTGAAAGTTTTCCTTCTATGGGACTCAGTCTTTGCTAGAGACACAGAAAAGCTGTTGAAGCTTTCAGTGCTTTGTTTGTGACAAACGTGTATATAAAGATTTTTTTTTTTCTTTTTTTTTTTTTTTTCTCCCCCCCCCACTGCAGAAGAGGACTTTATATTCCCTGACTGTAAGGTCAGTTAATATCTGTCCTGTCTGGTAAACAGATGGTCCAGTGAAAATAGGCTGTTCTTACTCTCTGAGCAGCTGCTGAAGTGAAAATAATATAATAAGTACCATTAAAAAAGGGGTGGGAAGACACTGATCAAATTGATGATTGAGAAGACTTTATATTAGGGAGGAACAAAAGAGCAATGACTACTGTGTAACATTTTTTCACAGCAAAAAGGAATTCTGTCTGCTGGTTTGTGTAATGACAGTCTGGTTAAATGAATTCCTAACTAATAGAAGAAAACTCTTCATGTTAAGACACTTTCTTTGAGATGTACAATTCTATGCTGTGCAACTAATATTTTGAAGACTGTGATCTCTGCTTGAAAAAAGTTATGTGTTGCTCATTAATAAGTTGGACTTTCATGACAGAAAACATGAAGTTAAACAAGATATTTCTCTTAAATGAATATATGCTGAATGGTTTTATAGCTCATAAAAGCACGTTTTGCTTTGTTTCCCTAGTAAATGTCTTTTTAGTGCAAGTTTACAAGCACTTGCAAGGCTTTTGTAAATTAAAGCAGTCTTGTTATGAATTAATATTTTTCAAATACAATATGTGGTAGATATCCTTGCACAATAACATTGATTTGACAAATGGTCTTTAAAGATGTTTCAGGTTCTATTGGGATACTTGTATCACCCCAATCATTCTGGAATCTTTTTCTAACCCCAAATAAGTGACTCATTGTTTTGTGAGTAAAGCTGCCTCGTTTTAGCTGGCCAGACAAATAAAGTTAGGCTATAGTTCCCCTCCTCTAATCACAGAATCATCAGGCTTGGAAGAGACTTTCAAGATCATCTAGTCCACCTGTTAACCCAGCACCACCATAACCACCCCTGAACCTGTCCCCAAGTTCTACATCCAGTCCATTTATTGCTACAGCCACTTTTCTTCTAATTGCCTCTGTTAGAGCAGGAAGCACTCATTGGATCTGCTGTGTTGGTACCTTTAAGGAAAGCCAAACAGTTTTGCAGGATTTTCAGCTCTTACTATAAAGCTTCCCATGTGTTCTCTGTCAAGCAACCCATCTTTTTAACTGGTTAATAATCCACCTTAGAACTGCTCAGGTCTTGCAACATTCTGCTCTTATATGCAGAATTGGTAGGTTTTGGCTGTGACAACAGATAAAGGATGATGCGACTGCATGATGTTGGATCAAAATGGTAGATTGCAGCTTTGTATATATGTAACTTCTCCGTAGTCCAGTTTCTGGGTAAAGTGTCCCCTGTATTCACATGTTCAAGATACCAATGGAGGAGGCTTCATCCAATAGGTCTGCAATTTTCTGTCCCCTTTCAGTGAAGCTCAGTATTGCCACACCTTATGTAAAGTATTCCACCTCTAGGTGCTCCTCTAATCCTTATTTTTAAGTCTTGCAGCTTTTATTCCTGAGGTCTGGTTGTCCACAACCTATAGCTGTATCGTAGGAAACCTCAACCTGTGAGAGAACCTATGATACTATACTTTGCTCCTTAGGTGCAGCTTGACTTCTGGATTATTCACAGTCCCTTTGTCACGGGACTGTAGTGAATTCCCATTCATTCATCAATATCATTATTCTCAAAGGTGAATTATTCCAAAATTACTTACGATAGCAACTTCTTTGATGCCTTTACGTAAGCAATTTCTTGATGTTCTTTTCTGTGTAAAATAATTCGTTTCTGAAAGATGTTTTTGCTTAGAGCTTAAGCTTTATTTCTTTTCATTTTTATAAATATGTTTCAAAACTTAGAATAAAGATCATTCCAAGACTGTGTTGTGCTATGATGCAGTTTATTCTACTATGAAATGCTGTAAATCCAGAGATAAAGTGCAATTTATCACAGCATAGCTTTGGTCTTCATCTTTATTCTGTGTCAGTATTGCAAATTGTAGGTTACTGCCACGTCTCTGTACCCCAGAGCTACATATATAGTTCATATCTCTTTGCCTCTAGTCACAGGTTTTTTTCATGGCCATTTCATTCCAAGTTTCTCTTCTGCAATACCTTCTTGCCGCTGCGGTGTCCCTTAGCCTGGGTGTAACTTCTGCAGTGTACATATAAGCAGTGCTCTCACGTGATAGCTTTTGACACCCAAGAAGTCACTGAAATATTAACCTAAGACACTTGGGAAGCTCAAAATGTCTTTTTTACCGCTGAGCTGCACTCTTTATTCAAATGGTTCTCTCTTTTGAGGTCAAAACATGCACCACAACCCACAGGTGGGGTATTTGTCTCTCTTTCCTTGGTGCTGTTGGCTCTTGCTGATTGCTCTTGCCTTCCACTGTGCTCTGGTTACCATTCCTCATTTGTTGTTTCTCCTACACAACCATGTCCCAGCAAGGTCCTTGTGCTTTTGGGCAACACCCTCTCCTCCCTGCATCAACCAAAAAAATAATACAAATTATAATTAGATTGTGGGTTGATTTTTGTTTGGTTGGTTGTTGGGAGTTTTTTTCTCCCAGATGGCATCTGGATTGTCTTGTTGAATACTCTTCTAGTATTTATAGTCTAGCATATATCAAGACTAATATGGGCTAACAAGATTTGCTAGAACAAATATGTGGAATTGGTGGGCAGAAACTCTTGTTGTGATCCAAACCACTCCCTGTTACTTTTTTTAATCTGGAAAAAAGTGGCTTCTCAATAACAATTGGAATGTATTTTAATAGTTTATTTTGTGTTAATTACTTGCAATATGCTTTTCTGTATTGGATACTGTGGGACAACAGTTGCATGCAAGAGGCATAGTAGGGTAACTTTTGCAACCATAACGGTGCATTTACTTTGACATTCATGTGGCCTTTTTAAAGCAGAAACTTCCCTCCTACGCCTTTTTTTTTCTGTTGCCCCCTCACCCTCCTCCACTACATTAGCAACTCCAAGCTCAGTCAGTTATAACAATTTTAAAGACAGTCTATCAATAAATGTAAGATTGTATGTCTCATCTGACTTCTGACAAAAATGGTACTTTCATCTTTGCATGGTTGTGTATAATTTATTCATAGGCAACACTTGAATTTTAATCACAAGAGTACTGTAATAAACCTTTTCTGAGGGTTTTATATAGGACTGAATAGAAGGCCAATTGGCTTAGTTTCAGTGCGTGTCAGATCTCTGCTCCTTTTGTTCTCTAGTTTTTGCATTATACAGTTTCCTCTGCTTGCTTTTATGTAGAAGGGGAATCCTCTGAGACTGGCTATGTTTTTTTGTCATTAGTGGAGCAACTCTTCCCTGAGGAAGGAAGCTTCCCATGCATTTTTTTTTTTCAGCAAGGACCCCCTGGGCAGTAGACAGCAGAACCCTCTGGGGATGTTTTAGAGTTTTCTTTTTAGCTTTCTGGCTGTCTGGGTCTTGCTCGGTCCCAAACTGAAGGTGCAGAAAAAGCATCTTGTTTTTTTATTGATAGGACTACATGACTGGGATGCAAAAATCATGTATTGTGGAGGTGGGGGAAGCCACCAACTGACTGGTTGTCAGATCTTGTTGTCAAAGAGCGCAGCTGTTGAGTTCTGCCCGATGTCGTGAAGACTCAGCAGGGTCTGGGATTTTCAGAACAAGGAATTTACTGAAAGAATCAGTATTATCTCCTGTGTGATCACATTCTGAGGTTGTGTGCCTACCTTAGCTTTTCTTATTGCAAAGACTATTGGCAATTTGTCTTTGCTAACTTGAATGGGATTTCCATGCTTGCTGGGTTGGATGGGGTCTAGACACATAAGCCTGAAATTTTTGAGAAATAGTGTACCACAAGCTTGATTCTTTTTCAGTCAGTAGCTTCATAGAATATTGTAGGTTTGGAAAAGCTGTTTAAACCAGCCTTTTAGGACTTTGGTGTTAACACAGAAAAACCAGTGCAGTACTACAGAACCATGCCCCGCATGGTACTTAGTGGGTTTTGCTACTGAATATGAAGAGACATCTTGGTGCCAGAGTGAAAGATGGTGGTAAGAGATTCAGGAACAAAGCATTATCCTTGCTCTTTCTATGTGAAATGGTCCAAAGATTGCCTATTGAAGTTTCTAGGAGGGAAGAAAGATCTCATATTTCCTTTTCCTGTGCCTCCAAAAGTAAAAAATCAGCCGTAAGGTGCTTTTATATTGTGGGTATAATAATATATGGAAATCAGGAATAGTTTCCTGTCTTCTGATCAAGCTCTGTGTTGTCAGTAGGAGTGATTGAGGTTTGTTTCAGTTACGGCCAGGTGGACGTCCTTCTATCTTGTACATGCTGAAATAAGTTACCAGTTGACACTGGACTTACTGACTGCCTTGAGTGTGTATTTCAGGAGCACTATTTGTTTAACTAGACTAAAATACATAATAAGCAGTGTAAGTGTTCTTTCCCTCTGCAGAATTGACCCCTGAGGAGAAAGCCATGAAGATTGCCAAAGCTATGCGTAAGCAGTCGTTGGAGGTAAAAGAGAAATGGGAGAACCTAAATGCCAGTGCCAGTATCTGGCAGAAGCAAGTGGACAAAGCATTAGAAAAACTGAAAGACCTTCAGTGTGCCATGGATGACCTTGATGCTGATTTGAAGGAGGCTGAAAATGTGAGGAATGGCTGGAAACCTGTAGGAGACTTGCTCATAGATTCATTACCAGATCACATTGAGAAAACTACAGTAAGTGTGGAACTCCTGAAAAATATTTAGTCTGTGTGTGTCAGACCTTGCCATTCTAGTCCCTCTAGTCATATTAGATATTTATACACTGTATGCTGAAATTCTCATGTGCAGTATAAAGTCTTTAAAGATGGTATCTGAGGTCTCAGATAAAGTCCAGTGCTCGGCCACATTCCCAGTGTTGGCTGGAATTACATATGCACGTAGATCTGTTTGGCCATCATGTGTAACTTTCTTGTTAGAAAAGCATTTCAAGCTTTTTCAGTCATACAGAAATACAGACACAGTTTTAATTTCTGTTCCTTAACTTTAACCAATTTAACCGGTCTATTGTCTGTTTTTGTTTGTGTGAGTGAATATTTGCATTTTCTTTTACTTTAGCCTTCCCTCTCAGGATTATTTCAAACTGAAGAACATGTACTACCCTATAATGTTCTTCTGGGCAAACCAGTTCTTGTTGCCTGGGTTCTGGGCCACCCATGCAAGGCTCAGCATTTCAAGGCATGGCTACTCTTGATAGGTAGTAGTCATCCCCTGCTTAACTTAGAAGACAGGGTTGTGTACCTGACCATCCATGTCTTCAGCATAGGATGCTGGTGTTAGAAGAATAATATTCTATAGATATTCTCTCTATGTATACAGTGTCTGTGAATTCTCAGGGCTACATTATTTCACATATAGCTATGTAAGCGTCCTCATTTCCAAATTATGTTACTTTCAAGGTTAATGGTATTGAAATCTTTAAAACAGAGGCAGTCAAAGCTGAGTTAATATCCAGACTGCTGTTGATTTGAGAAGAGTAATGAATCTCTTCCTCCCTCTCTTATATATTAATGTAGATACAAAAGCAAGAAATAATATGCTAATACTGAATACCTCCTTGTTCTCATGCTAAGAAGTGATTTGTCATATCTTAATGGCTTTTTCTGTAAAGTAGACGAAAGCAAAGTCTTTTCAGATTTTCATTGGTGTGGAAAAACTGTGGCATCTGCTGAAGTCATAGGGGCCTACTGGCTGTCCAGAAGCCCAGTGTTTCCTTCTTGACAGTATGTTCCTTCTGTTCTTTGGCCTGATGAGAGTGATTTTTGAAGGGAGGCAAATAGTTGAATTGTCCAAAGAAAATACTTTCTTTACAGTTGTTTTGGGCTTGTTTCATGATGTTTAATCAAGCTGTTCATAGGATTGAACACTTAACTGCTCACAGCAAGAAAGACATTTGATGCATCTTTTTAACTGTAACTAAAACTTGCATCAGTTTTGTCTTAATACTATATTTAGTTCGATTTGATTCCATAAACGTTTTCCTTTTTAGTCATTGTCATACCAGAGCTTTACTCTCTGGTTCTAATCAGGTAAAACATTGTACTCCTTTTCCTTAGAAAATACGTTCCTTCATGCTGTGCTAGTTCAATAATAGTTTTTAAATTGAATTTTTGTCAGCTGCTTAATACTTGAAAACTATAGCTACTGAACAATTTATTTCTTAAGAACACTTGACGGGCTGTATGCTGCTAAAGCTCCTAGTATAGCATTGTGTATTTCCTTTTGCAAAGAAAAGCTCTAAAGCCATACAGCACCACAAAAAAACCCCAGTTATTTTAGGGGTGCAATTTGCTTATGGGCACTTCAGTAAGTTTCATACTGTTTTTCCCTAAAGGTGGATATGAGTGACAGAATGAGAATATTGAAGTGAGTGAACTTCCCTTGCCAGGAACTGACTTGTGTGCCATTGTTCGGCATAAGGTGCCACATTGGGCAGGTCAGCACCGTGGGGAGTTTACAGTGGCTTTTGTGCTGCTCAGATGTCAGTTGGACATAAGTGTATGTTTCTTACCCTTTTAGGCTTTTAGAGAAGAAATTGCACCCATCAACTTAAAAGTTAAAACAGTGAATGATTTGTCCAGCCAGCTGTCTCCACTTGACCTTTATCCATCTTTAAAGATGTCTCGTCAACTGGATGATCTTAATATGCGGTGGAAACTTTTACAGGTATTCTTCTGAATATGTCCAGTAGGTGTGTGGGGAGGGATATTTCTCACTTTCTTCTGTTTTCTTAAAAGATGCAGTGTTACCATTTGTTCATTACTTCTGTCACTAAGGTGTTATTCTCTTGGTACCAAATCAGCAAAGGGAACTGCCTTTCCTGCTGTAGCTCGGCCAAAAGCTTTTCCTTTCAATCTATTTCAGCAGTTTATTCAAACAGGAAACTGCATTAAGGTCTGGGGAGTAGTGGGAACTGTTGCTGCATGGTTTTTTGGTATGTCTTGTAGCAGTAGATTTTACTGCATGAATCTGCATCACCAAAAACTGGTGTAAAAATTTCTGTTGTGTTTCCAGCTTGCGTGAAAGCTGTTTTATTTTGTCTTTAAATGCTCAGTTTCTGTGGGAAATTTCACTTAAAGTGATTTAAGTATTAGTGGAGCTATAACAAGATATAAGCAATAGCAATTTAGCGTAGAAAGCAGAGGAGGATATGCTGAGAGATTCATACTGCTTAGTTATGATTATTGTGCTTAAATGGTCTGAGAAGGGTAAATCAATGTGCCTGATTACAGCTGAAACTCATGTAGTTTCACAGTGAATGATTTAGTGAAGTTTCTTACATCAGTTAGAAGTTCATTTATGAATTTTTAAAGTTTCTCTCTTTTTATGTGTTTATTTTTGTAGGAAATACTTACCACATCTCTAATGAGGGTGTTGGGAATGAATTTTCAAAACCTGGACACTAGTTTCTTGGCCAGTAGTTTTGAATGAGGCACTCCTGAGAGACAAAGCTGTTACTGTGTCTTATCAGACCTTTCCTTTCCTAATATCATTTGATAGTGGGGTTTCTTTTCTTATTTTGTTTGCAGGTTTTTGGTTTTGGGGTTTTTTTTTGGGGGGGTTGGGGGTTGTGGGGCTTGTTGTGTGTGTCGTCTCAAATTTAGTTAAGCAAGCAACCAAAGTACTGCTGGGTGTGCTACTGCAGTTTCAGTTAAACTGAGGGGAGTAATGTCAGCCAGTGAAGCAGTGTCTTCCGAAATGGTTCTGTGCTGGAAAGGCAGCTGTGAGATCAATGCAATGAAGCTGAGACCTGCTGACTATGGGAATTTGGATAACAAAAGTGTTGGGAGGAGGTCAGAAACTTCAGCAGTTGGCTATAGTCACAGTGAAACTACTGTTGTTTGTTATTGATTTACAGTTCTTACACGAGAACACTGCAAGATACAAACATGATTCTCATTAAGCAGGTGAAAGAAAAATATGTAGCCTTAAATAGGTGGATGTCAAATAATTGCTATGACACACAAATTGATTTTACTAAAACAAATGTAAACAAGTGATTTTCTTATCATGACCTTGGTGCTGCTAAGTACATGCAATGCAGATTTTGAGTGCATGTGTTTATGTGTAGGTGTCTGTAGAGGATCGCCTTAAACAGTTACAGGAGGCACACAGAGATTTTGGACCTGCATCACAGCATTTTCTTTCCAGTAAGTTCCTTGAATTAATAGATACTTGTAAGATATGATGGCTTTCTCAAACACTGACTGATCTCTACTCCAGGTTTCCCTATGGATTGAGGGAGTTCCTCTTCCATGATATTATCTACCTCTGTGTTTTTGTAGGGGTGTTTCATCTTCATAACTTCATTGACATTTTGACTAGAGTGCTTCCCACTCTACTATCTTTCTGAGATGGTTATACCCTTGTTGCTTTATTCTCTGTCCTCTGCTGCAATGTCTGACCAGAATCTTCAGACCAGTCTGACTGTTCAGAATCTTTGCGTGTTCATGATCGCATCTTTTCATCCTTTGCCAACTCTTTCTTCCATTTCCTTTTGCTTCCACACTGGTTGGGATGGCACAAGGAAGAGCTGCCTGGATTTTTTTTTTTTAAGAAAGACTTTGTCATACATTCCTGGAACTCCAAGTAAAGGGCTGGGAAAAGCAAACATGCATTGCTTCCTCAGGACCTATCCTTGCATCTTTTTAATAAACATTTAGAGGTGTAAGCCTATAATCTCTCATCTACTTAGAGGGCAAAAGCAGATTTGATATAGTTGTTACACTTAGATACATTGTGGCATCAAGGCCCACGTTTTTTTCCTGATGTTCCAGC
>WEKY01050232.1:0-10079 GCA_013390045.1 Picathartes gymnocephalus
CAGTCTAACATTTCTTTCACAGCAACATGGAAAAGTTGTGCCTTTTGCCTTGGAATGTTTTTAATGGCACAGCTTCCTTGTTACCAGTTTAGATTTCAGCAGCATGGACTGGATGGCACATGAAGAAGGGATAAACCTTTCCTGTAGTGGCATTTTTATAGGCCTATCTGTTAGGAAAAGCCCCTAAATCTTGGCAGTCTCTTTAGAGCATACGCTCTGCTATTAAACACGAGCTCTTTGCTCCCCAGAGTGGGCTGCAGTCTCTATGGTTGGGTGGGTAATAAGATACTGCTGATACACTTCAGAGCAAGGTGCACTTTTCCTTTATTTATGAAGATAGACATGCTGGTCGAGGGCTTAATCACAGCTGATAAATCATTTTAGAAAGCCTATTAGAACCATATGCTGATCCTTCGTATTAACATGGTGTGTCTGTTTCTAGTCTAATAAGGCAGGGTCTCTTTTCCCTCTCCCTTCCCCCTGCCTGGTGTGCAAATTATTTATCTGTTTAAGTGATATTGCTTGCTCGAGGGCATTTTCCTCTATAAGATGTATTGTTAATAAAGCAAGGTGAACAGAGAAAAGAGGGGTTCTTGCTCTCCAAAGGGTGAAGCTGAGTGTTTTTGGTCTCCTTTGCTGAGAGGGGATTGCAGAGCAACTGTCTGAAAGATGAGGCAAGGAAACCTATTGGTTAAAGACTGGGACACCATGGCATGGCCTTCACGGCAGCATAAGGTTGTCATTTTGGCCCAGGTGGTTACAATCCTGGAGCCCAAGAACTGTGAGGTTCGGGTGTGCTGGCATTTCAGTTACCTCACCTTTCCCTCACTTGGAGAGGGTTGCTGCAGGAACAGGTTCCACAGCCATCTAATGAGATCCACATTGGTGAAGTTATCCTGAGCCAAGTCCTATTTATCATTAATTGGTGGGTTTGCTTGCAGATCTTTCCTATTATTTGCTGATTATACCCCTACACATTTTATTATCTTGCCAAAATTCAAATGCTAATAATTTCTTGATTTATTGTTTGTTTATAACACTGTCTACTGCCTAAATGGACGTACAAAACAGCAACAGCTCTTTTGCTGACTGGGTTTCTTTCACGTTTTGCACATGGCAGTTGACTATTTATAAACCTCCGTAGGGACTCCTAAACCTTTACAGTTGGGATCCTCCCACAACTTCAGCCTCTTTTCTCCCTTGCTCCCCCAAGGCAAGTCTTGTTTTTTTGGCATAAAGACAATGATGGCGATTGTTAGGTGGAGAAAATGTCCACAAGCTATGAACTGTGAGTAAGGATTTTTAATTTGTACATCAAGCAGGATAAATTGGAAGTTGGAGACATCCAGGAGTGTAAGAGTATCTTCACCATAAAGTGGGAGATTCACATCTGAGTTGTTTGTGTTCTTTAGGCTTACAAAATATGAAACTGAAAAACTGAAAACTCACTTTACACCCATAGTGTGCACGCTGTAGCACGTCCCATTTCCAGCAGTGCACAAATTTAACTTTTAGATCTGCTGTACTTCATAATAAAGAAAGGAATAGTGGAGAGAAGAAATAAGCCAGAACAACTGGTCACACGTGATGGCACTTAATGAACGCCAGAGTGGGATGTATAGCCTCATACATCTCTGGGGCAGTTTCATTGACTTTAATGGAATTTAAATTTTTAACCTATTACAACTAGGCAAAGATCTGAAGGGAGAAAAGCCTTGCTCAGAGACCGGAAAAAAATCAACTGTGGTCATGAAATGATGTGAAGTATCTGGGTAGATGTTGATGTCCTGCTAATATGTAAAAATAGGGCCTTTTAAAAACCATATTAGGGAGGTAAAAAATTGTACATATTAACTGTTTCCTTATTCTGGTTTCTCTGTCACATGCTTCTCTACAAAAGTTGCCAAGTCCACTATTATCACATAAATATCAGCTTTTTTTCTTCCCTGAAATGTGAGTAAACTGCGTGTGGCTCGGTCTGGTCCCTGGGAAGGGAAGAGGCATCGGGTTGCCATGTGAATGTACATGTCAAAGTGCAACTCTGCCAGCCAGTCTGGGGCTGGGTGGGGAGAGACTTGGGGAGAATGAACTCAGTGTTACAAACTGGCTCTTTTGAATTTCTATAACCTATTAGTCACAGCAAGCTGCCCTTATTGATTTTGGTAAGAGAGGTCACTTTTAATCCTCTAAAGTGGAGAGAGCTACATGCACTCTCCATAGCATGACATTAAAATTGACACAGCTCTGCATCAGTTCTATGAAAAAGCCCTAAACCTAGATGGATTACTGTCTTGCTTTTCAATGGATACAAGCTGTTAACCAGAGCATGCTAACCTAGATTAGGTGTAAAAGCTTTAAAATGCCTCATAAGGAAAGCACAACCAAAATAATCTAGAAAATATGGGAACATGCTAAAAGAGTTGCCCCTGCAGAAATAGGCCATTAGTCTTCAGATACTTATTTTCTCCTTTTAAAAACATTTAAAAGTCAACACAAAAGAGTGGAGATTATCACATAAAAGAACAAACAAAAGCTGACCTTACTCTATGATTATGAAGAAAGCTTTATTCTGGCTGATACCCCTTGCTAGTTTTGTTTATGTTCTTTAGAGAGCTAAATCTTTGAATACAATTAGGACTGTCCGACTTGAATATTAAGTGTGCCTCAAAATAAACAGAAAAGGTGAACTCTCAGCACTTTTCTTTTCATCTTTGTTAACCTTGTTCTGACCCTTTTTTTCCTGCCTAACGATCCTTTGTGGCATACTATTATTAAGAGAAATCTCCTTGGTGGAAAAATATGCTTAATGGGGATAGGAAAATCATTATGAGCCTGAAAAAGTAGGTTTTTTTCCCTTTGGAATTCCAGAAAAGGAATAGTGCCCCTTTTGATTTTATGCTATTTTTTTTATTTGGAAATTTGTTCTCTGAAGGTTCTGCAGATTTTTTTTTTTTTCTGTGAGTCTCAGTAAATATTTACAATGTAGTGCTTAAGGAAATTTGTAGCCTTGTCATGCACGCTTGGTGTTCTCCCTTTTCATTATTTGTAAGCTTGCACCAGTATTTCTTACTGAAGGTTAGAAATTCCCCTTCTAAATAAAAGACATCTGTAAAAGAAACAGTGGCAAAAAACCATTAAGATACCATGCTGTAGTCTCATCTGTGGAGCCTCTAAGTGTAACACACGTGACGAGGGAGGTGCCACAGCAGCTTTCAGTAAATCTTTAAAATCCTCTGTTGGTGGTTTGTTGAGAAAGTCCCTGAGCTCGTTCTCAACAGAGATTAAAGTATGTGTGTGTCGGTGAGGCCAGCGTGGCTTCCCCTCCTACATTAAGAGATACTTACTTACTCTTTTTCCCCTTGCCTTCCTCCTTCACCTGAGATGTGTGCGTGGGGTGGTGGTATTTCCTTCCTCTCTGTGGACTTAGCAAGGTCTAGGGAAATTCAAAGCAGGCACAGAAAGGGAGCTGGCTTTTGGCTTTCACGGACATTGAGACAAGACATCTAGAAGAAAAGGTGAAAGATGCCCAATCTGCAGATTGTCTGGGCTTCTATCTGGCCGCTTATTTTTGTCCTAGCCCTACCTTTTCTTCTCCTATCAAGGAAGAAATAAAAATAAGATACCTTGCCAGTCTCTCCTCCTTTTTGTTGGAAAAGCCCACCCTGATGTCCTAGAGGGGAGAGAAAGAAGGACCAAAAAGCAGAGGTTGCTGAAGGAGGAAAGAAATGAAAGGGAGAAAAATACCTTTCTTGTTTACTTATATAAAGAATGTATTCCTACCCCAGATCAGACTTGGTGGGGAAAATGGAAAGGAAAATTCACACAGAAGAAGAGGGAGAATGATATTGCTCAGACATGAAGAAGAATGAGGGAGGTTATCATGAGGCTGTTCAAGTGAGAGAGAAAGAGTGAAAAATCAGCACTAACATGAAGCAGACATTAAAAAGACAGTTCTTTGTTTTTTGAGAAGTGGGATATCAAAATATTCCTTTGATGTGCTTCTTAGCAGAACTGGGGAAGCAGAGATTGAGGAGTGTGAAAAGTAAAATTTGCTTTTCTCCCCACCATGCCCATCCTGTCCCTCCCACCCCCAATCCAAGAAAACTGAATTAGTTTCTCAGCTTAATGTTGAAATGAGATGCCAAGGGATGCGGCCGTACAAGAGAAGAGGAGACATGAAGGTGCTAAATTGATGCTGGATATCAGAACAGCTTTTCCCTGAAAAAGTGGAAAGGAAAGTCAGTCTGGACACTCATGTTTCTGCTCTCTTTATAGTATTTTCTAAGATATTTTTTCTTTCATCATACTCCTGTCTTATCTCTGAGATCTCTGTGTATGTCCCTTGGGAAGTATACATCTATGTAAGGCCTGCTCCTGTAATGACAGCGCTACCATAGTTCTATCCCATTTATGCTATTTTTTTCCCAGTACACTAAACTCATGCAAATGTAAATGCCAACATATATGTTTCAGGAAAACCAGGAACACTGTTATGCGTATTACACCTCTACACATAAGTTCTTATTTTGTGGATTATTGTGTGGCTGGAATATTTTTCAGGTGCACCTCTTACATCCAAATTTCTTTGCTTTGCTTCATCCATCTCAGCCAGTTAAAAGTGTATATAACTGATTTTCTGAAATGGGGCCAAAGTCCATGTACTTCAATAGCTCTTAAACATATGGTTAACTTCAAGCATGTGTGCAGGGGTTTGCTGAAGAGAGATAGTTTGCTGAATCAGGACTTCCCAACACCAAGATTTTAAATTGCAAACAATCCTCTATTTTAATGTATTTTATCTACTGCCTCCCATGGACTAACAAAAGGTAACTATTGTTAGTTGAGTCCTGCCAATGAGGAAAGTTGTGCTTGAATAAACAGAAATTTGAGGGAAAACCAAATCCTTCTGACACCCTTCTATGAGAACTATTTTTTTACTTATTTCTAATAAATAATTATGTAACATGAAAGGGAATAATGATAATAATTTCATGTTATGATTAAAAATGTATTTTTTTGGGGAGATAGAAAAGGTCAGCTACTTAAAAAAAGACACTTGTTACAGCTTTTTTTTTTAATTATTTTTGAGATTTCTGTATTTTCTAACTAAATGCGGTACTGAGATGATAATATATGTATGCCATCATTGACCAAAAAAACATCAGTCACCTATCCAGTCTTCTGGATACATAAATCTGTGTGATTTATGGAGGAAATACTTTAAAGAAGAACAAAAGTGTGTATATATGTAAAAAACCCCAAACAAACTAAAAAGGCCCAAACCAAATAAAAACAAACAAACCAAAACCCATCCCAAACCAAACCATCCCAACCCAACCAAATTCCAGCTGCCCAAAAAACCCCAAAGGAAAAGAAGAAAACACAAAAAAAATGCAGCTGCCTTTCTCATTCACTTACATTCCTCTGTGTGCAGGGATAAATGGGATAGAGCTGCCTGCCCTGTGTTATTTTGGTTTTCTCCATCCTGGATCACAGGTAGGGTGGGGGTGGAAAGTAGACTGCGCAGAGCAAATGCATCTGTTGTAAGGTGCAGGCAAGGGGAAAGAGTCAGTGAGGAAAATGTTCCTTTCAAAATCGTACTTAATATGCTGTTACTGATGGAATGCTCAAACGGCCTTCCTGTTGACAGCTGGATAAGAAAAAAAAGTATCTTTTGCTATTGCAGTTGATACACTTAATACATTGTTTTGAAACAAAATGTTCTTCCCTTGTTTTTATGTAAGGTGGTAAGACTTAAAAGAAATTGGGTTTTCTTCTTGTTTTCTTCCTATTTTTCAGTATTCGTTTCCTCACATTCCGTCTTCAAACCAGCTAATCTGTATCCCCTTCTTCTTGAATAGCATTATCCTGACAACAGAGCAGTGAAAAAAGCCAAGACTGCAGGACTTCTAACAATGCCAGAGGGCCCCAGGAATAGGAATGCCCTGAAAAAAATGTGCTTCCATCCAGCTGCCCTTCATATTGTTGTCTCCCTATCCAATTTACTAGAGAATTTCCCACTGGCTCTTGGCTCATTCCCAAATGAGAATGTAATCTTTTAAAGATTACACTGCATAATGGAGGGACAAGGAGCTCTTTATTAACTGGCATGGGGAGGCACTTGCTATTAGGCAAGGGAAGGGGATGGGATGTAGTAGTGTTTTGTGAGCTCTGCTTTCTGCCCCTTCTTGTCTTGTCAGCGACAGGACGGCAGGTTGGGAATGGGAAACCGCTGCAGCTGCAACGTAGAAAAAGAAATGATTGAATGTAGCTTATGATTATGGCAGTTACTTTTATAATATGAGGGATTATGCCATAACTATTATATTGCCAACAAGATTAAATTACTAACCCAATACCACAACATGTTTTCCAGGAAAATAAAAAATTAATTCTGCTTGTTCCAGAGTTGATGCATTCAAAGGCTATTAATGCAGTGTGAAAGAGCTGAGTAACCAAGGAACCTGCAGTGCTGTCTGTACAGACATTGTCTGGATTGGATCCCTGACACTTCCATGAGCTGCGCCAGCTAGGCACCCTCACCCTTTCTGGGATGTAAAGCAATGTGGTACTCTGGTAATTTTAAGTACTCCTTCTCCTGTCAAGCAGATAAGCTTCTGCCAGTAATTGTTAATAAAGACATAATCAGAAGCTACACCTGCAATGGAGAAATTCTTGAAACTTCATGAAGTGACCAATTTTGCTCATGTAAACCCACTAAACGGATTGCAAACCTTAAACTTCAATGTATTTTCACACTGTGCTCTTCTTTTTACTACATCTTTTGAAAATATTGCTTAATACGATGGATATCTGTATGTAAAATAAGGTAATTTTAGATCACCTCTAGTGTGAGGTCATTTTTGCTGAAGTTTCTGGAATGTGCAGTGAGATTTTTAATGGTTTTTTAAAAATATTTGTTGTTCTACATGCATAACAAGGTCATAGATGAGAATTTGTCATATAGCTGGTACAAATATAGCCTCATATGGACTGTTCATGATGGGCGTATAAGCTAAGTTAATTATGCAGGAAGAGCAGTTTCCTTTTGTTCATCAGCTGGAAAATGAGTAGAAAATTTAATTTTGGAGACTTCAGAGATAGATCATGTGTTGATCATTATGAGCAAATTAACTGGCTTCATGGAAAAGCCAGTTCTGAAGAGAAACGTAGGTGAACAATATAATTCTAGAAATATTTTTATTAATTTTTATATGGTATGTGCTAAATTATACCTCAAGCCATTGATTTCATTTTTGTTGTATGTAGATTTAAGTCTTTTCACACTATTGCTCTTTATGAAAATACCTGTTGTTACACAAAGCTATTGGATACATTTGGAAAGACTGGACACGCATTTGTAAATCAACCTCTTCTTTTTCTGGTGAAAAACTGGAGTTATGGATATCAAATTGAGGTCAAACAGGACCACGTTACTGTACTGTTTTGTCAGGATTAGAAACCTCTGAATGGCAGCCTGTACCTGATTTTATTATATTTTTCCCCTTCTTTCCTTCCAAATACGTGAACAGAAAAAGAAGCAAATACAATTTCATGGTGGATATTTTTGCTCTGTTGCAGATACGACCAGTGCAACATACTAACTGTTTGTCTTAATGACAAAACTCTTGGCTTTTTGACCTTCTTATTCATTTGAGCTTTTAAGAGTCACCTTAGGTAAAAAATGTTCTCAGTTACCTTCTGGGACTGAGAACTCTGGGCACTATTAAGAAGGTTTTATTGTAAGCTGGTTTCATAATTTCCTTGTAGTGTCTAACAAGATGAACCAGGTTATATCTCTTTTTGATAACTGCAAAATATCTTCTAGTCAGGTAAGTGTATATTTCTATTCCCTTGGCTTGTATCATTTTAAGACCATTGTATTTCCAGTGAAACATCCTGTATTAGTTTCCTCCGAGGGCTTTTTATTTTTGCCCCTGGTGCATTAGTTCCTAGCTGGTAGAAAGAGTTGCACAAGCAATCAACCTGTTTTCTTACTTCCCCTATGCCCAGGGCATCTTAATAAGTCTTTGGTTGCTGCTCGCTTTTAGAAAGAAGGTCCGCGTGGGTTTATTGCACATCTGCCAGTAGTTTGCAAAACGCTAGATCCTCATAGGGACCTGTGTGCCCACCAGGCAAGTGTTACCTCTCACAGACTGTGAGGAGGGAATCATAACCCATGGAAAGGGGCCCACCAGATGCCCAAGGGCCAAACCTCAAGCTGTCACAGGAGTTTCACCAGTTCTTGCTGTTCTTTTGCTTTCCTGACCTCTTTGCATCGTGTGCTTCAGCACCTTCTCAAAAGCCAGCCTGTGGCTCAGGGCAGTAACTGCAGGCGGCACTGCAACATGATCTGCTGGAAATTGTAAAGTCAGTGATACAGATTTGTATGGACTTCTGTGTGCCTCCTCACTGTTAATAGGTAACAAAACATTAACATTTCAGTGTGATGGGGGATTTTTTGGTGTCACCCCATGTTTAACCAGCATCAAGACACAGGTGTAAAATTTTTTAAGTTATGTGAGAAGTAGTGGAATATGACCTAGAGATACTGGTGTGTTCAGAAGGTCTGGCAGTAATGCTGGATGGTTTTCTTCATTTTGTTGGCGTTAGAGCATAAACTAGTTTTAATATAATTTTTTCTTTCTTTCCTACAAATATTCCAGTGGAATTATTTTTAGTGCCAAAGGGAAATTTCTGTAAGACCTTGTCATAAGCCATGTTTTTGCATTTTTCTTTTTTTCCTGCCAATTTGTAACTTCCCTGTCTTTCTAACACTTGGAAAACTTTCTGCATATTTATGTCAGTTTCTGTGTCAGCTGATGTTGAAATCGGTTTCAAAACCACAGCCAGAACCTTTATTTACCCAAACATTTAGCTTTCAGTTTAACTTGACCCTAGACTCAGCACATCTGAGTTAAAGCAACCCAACAGATCAGCTACTTTCTACCTCCTCTGACATGAGACTGGCTGTGTGGATATTCTTAGCTTGCCCTAAATATTATGAAGGGAGGAAAAGAAGCATGTAAAGGTCAATACTGTGGTTTACTTGAAGGACAATAGTTTGTTATAAACTGCTGTGACTCAATTGTTTTTGATACTCTATTTATCATATCTCAATTGAAAGATGCTAGGGAAGCTTCAGATGTTTCCAGCAGTTAGAAGAGGCAGGTCTCACTAGCTTTTGTTTTCATCAAGTTACATGGACTATAAACTGCTTGCATGAAGCATGCTAATTGCTATATGTCTGCAGAAGACTAGTATTTTGATCCCATCTTCAAGTAATACTGTAGTGCACACAACTTCTAAATTATGACCCTTATTTTTACATTAAATCTTTTCAATTGAATGATTTTTTTTTTTTTGCTTGAAAAGAACAGGTATTTTTACAATACATGAGTATAACATAGAAAGTATTCTGTTCCTTTCAATGATTTTGTTGCTGTATGTAGAGACACGCATCTAGCAAGCAAATGCATTCCTGTGGTGTTTTCAACAGCATATGAGAAACCATATGTTTTCATAGGAAAACAGCTGTTACCAAGCATATGCTTTCTGAGACAGAGTGAGACTTATCAAAAGGGCAACGTAGGACTATGGTTTGTCTTCTAAGTTGACTAAAGCTGGCAATAACTGTCTCTTTCGATGTACAGTGGCACTGCACATAGATATTGCCATGTGGAGTTGTAACTGGAAGGAGGGAGGGAGATTAACGTCTACAGTCTGCAGCTTGGAAGAAACAATATAAATCTCTGTCCTGCTTTTGAGCTGTGAATGCCTCTGTAGGAGTTATAGTAACAGACAAATTAGCATAATGTAATTGGCTGGCAAGGTCAGCCCCTCTCCAGGAGCATTAGCAATGTTTACTGTAAGAAGAGACAGACCAAGTATTGTGGGGTAGTACATTGTCTGTCCTTTTTGAAGGAAGAATAATCATTTTGGACTCCCTACATCACTGACTATACTGTATCTTATTAAAATTCAGACTATCATATTTCTGTCTTAAAACAAATAATCTAGTAGAACAAAAAAGTATATTCTCTACCATCACAGAAATCTTTATTCTTTTTTTTTTTTTT
>WEKY01050232.1:10107-67366 GCA_013390045.1 Picathartes gymnocephalus
AACCTCATTTAGGTTACTTTTTTTTCTTTCTTTCTATGTTGAATAGCTTTTCTGTGGATACTAAACTTTCATATGCATCTCTGCCAATACCTAATAAATCTTGTTAAGAGAATTAAAATTTCTGGTCGTATTACATGGGACACAATTTGTAAATCCAGACAAACTTATCAGCTTTCTTGTTTGTTTCTTTGAAAATGTGAAACTCTGAGCAAAATTCTGGGCCAGTTCTAGCAATCCAGACTCACTGGATTTAGCTTTGCAAACCTTTTCACAGCTGTAGGTGAGAAATGTGAGACGTGTTTTGAAGGAGACCTTCCACTGAGTCACAAACAGCTCTGGCTTTTCAGCCTTTGTTCTCAAATACAAAAATTTGTAGCAAGCATTTGAAATGAGTTCAAGCATTCACTTATGAAATGTTTGGGAAACGGCTTTTAGAATATAATAGAGGGGTCACATTGCCTTTCCTTATATAATCAACAGGAATGGTGAAGATTGTGATATTTAGCAGCTATCTTCAGCTTAAGTCTTTAAAATGCTGTCTGTGTCAGAGAGTTGCCACTGTAATTTTCCTAGAAAACTGGCAAAGAGGCTAAAACATACACCGAATCTCCTTCTGAGCACTACCTCACTTAGCTTTTGCTTAGATGCTGTGATCCAATGGATTTCCAGACCACAGTCCATTCCGTGGTCTTCTGGTGACCAAGAAAAACCAGATAACAGTTTCTGGACGCCGCAGTAACTATTTTTTGGGTCTTGTGTATTAAAACTGTAAGTTAGGTGGGTTTAAAATGAGCAGTGTTCAAGGGTTGAAGGGTAATATTGCTGTTCTTTAATGCTGTTACCCAGGAGCTAGCCACTCTTGAGAACAGGATCGTGGTGCTACTTGTGCCAGGCTGGTACTCTCAGCCCTCTTCTCTATCCTTCAAGTTTCAGGTATCATGTTTCTTAGGTTGTAAGCATCCCACTGACAGCCACTTTGTAGGCAAAAGCTGCTGTGTGAAGGATCAGAATTAACAGTTTTCCACGTGCAGCTAGGTTGTTGCTCGAGGATGCCTGCCTGCCCTGTTTCATTCATGGCTTAGCCAAAACTCCTGCCTGAATTGTGTTTTGCCTCCTTGAATGAAGTTACCTATCCGGCTGGGTCGCACCAGGAGGACCAATTATACAGGAGGATCCATTATTTATTACTTAGGAAAAGGAACATTATGGCTCCTCAGATGGAGTGAGAACTTCACCAAGGCATTTCAGAAGCATGTGATACTCTAAAAGAATGGTATGTAATTTCCCCAGGATGGCTCCACACCACATTTAATTAGTGTGACTGGAAGCGTGTACATCTGGACGATTGTCTGGTATCATTATCGAATACAGTGCAGCTTGTTTGTTTTTCTCTTCATTTCCTCCAGTCAGAAAAGAAGCTGAGCCAAACATATCCCGCTTTTACAACTGAGAATTCACCCCCTTTACCACCACCACCACTACCATACAACCTCAGTAAGATTTTTAGCCTGACTCTTCTGAAATGGCTCACGATTCCTAGTGCCCATATTTGAATGTACAGCCAGAAATCCTTTAATTGGATATAATTTACTGCAGACGACCAGCTCCCCTTTTCTGAAGAATAGATCCTGCAGTGCTATCTGGACTTTCTGGACTTGAGTATGCAGTCATTATTCTCTTTTACTGATTTACATGTCTTTCTCTCATGTTTACAGCTACAAAATAACTGTTCTTTTGTCTTACAATTCTTCTAATGATATTCATCATATAATTATTTTCTGTATTGGTTAAAGTGTCTTGATTATGATTTCTTGACATTTTTGTGAGTTTGAAATGCATGCTACTCTAAAGTCCTGTGGAGTTCTTTTACAAAAAAAACCCACCATTTTTTGCTCTGTCAGTGCTGTGTCACATTGCCTTCCTAGGTATATTGTGTTGTCTCTAAAAGCTGTTCCCTTCCTGTCACTTCCAAGCACTGTATAGTTGTTGAAGGTCTTTGTCCTATTTTACATGTAAGGCAGAAGAATGTGAAGTAATTTGATCAAAGTCATGCAGTAAATCTGTAGCAGAGTGAGGAAAAGGATGGCTGTGCAGTTCCTAGTGTACCTGACCTGCAGAACACGTTTATTCTGTCCAAGGAGTTACATTTCTATCTTTTCTGCTGTCCCCATCCTGGGAAGTTGTATGTCCAAGCTCCATGTCAGCTTGCTTACTTGTTCTTTTTCCCAGTAACAATTGCTCTTCTTCCAGAGATCTCCATCTGTGTTTAAGACCTAGTCACATGCCTTCATCAGTGGATAGTCAATTCTGTTTCTTGCAGAAGGACCACTGTTGGTTTATCTTTCTTCCAAGCATTCTTTATTCTCCTAGTCTTACTATTTTTTTTTCCCTGCCTGTCTGCCACTTGCTGATGCCAAGGCAGAGGTGGACAGGGGCTGCTTCTCCTTAACCAGACTGCTTATCAGCTTTGAGGATTCAGAGGAAACTTTCTTGTAATGTCAGTTCATCTGTAGCCCTTTCTGTACTCAGAAGAAGCGAACTTCCTTTAGCTAGAAGTGTATTTAACTCTTTTACCTTCTGTGTAGACAGTATGTTTGCTTTCTAAACTGTAACTTTTTAAACTCTTATGGCTACAAAGATTATTATTTTTTTTCTGAATGCTTCCAAATTATGTGCCTAATTTTATTTAAGTTCTTTCACTTCAAGATCTAAACTAAACTAGCTCTCCTCTCCCAAAGCATGAACCTAAAATCGATTGAAGCGATTGTGGATCCTCCAAAACTGCATGATTGCCTTTGTGATTACTTCCCAGGAGACCTGATGAATTAACTTCATCCTGACTTGATGTCTCGGTGTTACTGTTATAATTTTCAGTGATCAAAATGATTTTTCTACCAGCTCACTTGAAAATCCACTTCACTGGTTAAATCTGTGATCTCTCATATGTCGCGAATGCTTTGTCTGGGTGCTTTTTCAGACCACCATTAGGCTTTGCTCTTGGACCTTTCCCAGCCTTTTTTTTGAGTGCCCCTGTAGTACTAGTCTGCCTGGCCCAACACAGCTGGCACAGTGGCTTGGGGAGTTAAAGAATATTTAGGAGATGCATTTTATTGCCAGGGTGGCAGCATTTCCACTTGGCTTCTTAGCAGAAAATTTAAGCCTGCAGGTTTTCTGCTTGAAACTGCCTGAATGGAAAATCACTGGCTGTTTTGTTGCTATCATCCTTGCTCTCTTTACCAACTGCTCTGTCTAAAAAGTGTTCTGGTCATTGAGTGAAGTTAACAGCCAGTGCTGTAACTCATGCATGATGCCAATAACTTATGCCAGTGAAATCCATGATGAGAATTTCAAAGAAGCTTTAAATAAAATATAACAGATTTAAATGCCAAAGTGCTGTCTCTGTGAATTTGCTATTAACAGATTATAAATGGTTTGCGTAATGTTGAAAAGCCTAGTGCCTTCAGTTAGCAGTATCAAAGGCTTGGTTAAAGCAATTCCTGGAGGGAACTGCCCCCCTCCCTCTCCCAGTTTTCTGTTTCACGATGGATAAAAACAAAACTCCTTACAATAAAGAAAGGAAAGCCAGGTTTTCAACTCCCCTCTGACCGGCCTCCAGATCTGGCAGCTGCTTTTGGATGTCTAATTGCTTGACCTGCAAAAGTTGACATGCACCTACTTTGAGAAGGTTCTTTGAGTACCCACTTAGGATGTGCACACTGTCTGATATACAGAAATGAAATGATAGTGCTGGAAAAAACTCGAGTTTGAAATTTTATCCATTTATTTAAACTTTTCTGGTCTTCTCAATTCATAGATAAGTACTAGATGCAGGGAAACAGTGCAAAACAACGGACAAGGCACTGGACTGGAAGAAAAGAGCCCTTGCATTGAGTCTTGATATTTGGCTGAACAAAATACTTTCTTCCTTTCTTCTTTTCTCTTTCCTTGTTTTGTCTCTGGACTCTGAGGCTTGTGTTGTCCATCAATGTGTCTGTACAGGTTTTAGCACAATAAGGCCTTGATTTCAACTAAGGCCTTTAGGAATTACACCTAGTAAGAATCCTGGCAAATTGCATTTCTTCTTTTCATGTTTCCTACCAGCCCTTCTCCATTTGAAATGCATGGCAAGCTCTCTTGTTTACAGCGATCTAATGGGACCATAATTCTGTCCCTGAGATAACATTACAGATATGAGCCAGTTTTGCCTTAGACAAACTTCTATGGAGAACGTATTTTCTTATAAACATACTTTTTATAAAAGGATTTGTTGTTTTGTGTTTATTGGTGTTCCATCTGCTCTAGAGAATACATTTGAGAAAAACTAGCTCCAGCATGGCATATAATGTTTCATTAGCAGGCATAACCTTGTTTATTTGCTTTTTAAAATTGTATTTAGAAAAGGAAATCAGTTTGCACCATTGACATGCTGCCAGGTTCCTGTTTATAAATGTCACAATAGGCAACTTAGAAGAAACGAAAGAGTCAGTTTATGGCTTTTGCATAAAGAGTGAGAGAAGTGGGTAGAGCCAGGCAGCCAGTTGTGATCCCCCTAATTTTTAGCCTCCCAATTAGCAGGAGTTAATGTGGTGTTAGCAGTGCAAAATACTCTGAGTGATCCAAACTGGGCTTTGCACACTTAGTGTTACTGATGTTTAGTTGAACAGAAGAAGCTCTTTGTGCTATGTAGCTTTAGTGGCTATCTTGGACAAGTAATTGTGCATGAAACAAGCAACCCTGAGGAAAAATGGGAAATATCTGTAGGAAACTTCAAGACATAAGCATGCAATCTGACGTCATCTTTTCCCATAGAGAAGCCATTTCCTTTCAAACTCTGGTGAAATCTTCCAAAATTTCCTTCTCATTTAAAATATGTTCCTTTATATAATTTTTTTCGTTTGCTCCAGTAAATGGTTTATCATGGGTACCTCTGGTATACACCATTTATTACTTACTGTGTATGTAAAGAAGGCTTCATGTGTTACAAGCATAGACTGGACAGGCATGCTGTAAAGGGCAGGAGAAGGGTACAGGGGGAAAGAGGGGAGGGAACTGTGGAAGACAAGGGTCATCTTTCAGTATTCATTTCTACTGATAATTAGAGGGCACCACTGAATGACTGTAATTAGATCATGTCAAAAAAATTAAGATAAAAGACCAAAAATTCCAAGTATCCTGCATTTTGTTCATAGCATTGGAAGAGTCAGAGCATTTGCTTAAACCAGTAGCCAAAGTGGAGGACAGGCAGGGAGGCTTCTCTTGCCCGTGGAAGAAGTTTGTGGGCATTTGCTGGTGCAGGTGCGAGGAGGGGTCCGGAGGAGGTGACAGTGCTCCCTGGGTGCCCGAGGGGCTGAGACCATGCGGGGGCAGCCAGAGGTTGGCCTGCAGCACGAGCAGCGTTACAGAGATTTTGTGCAGGGCTGTCACCCTTCAGGCAGCGGCCTTAAGAGGATTAGTAGTGCTTAAATGGGCCCTTTGGACTTTGAGTTACAGTGGCGACTGCTAGAGCCTTGAGATGGCTTATACCTGGCTTAGCACTTCATATGTCTGTCCTGTGTCCTGTGCCACGCTGCTCAGCAGCTCCGTGTAGTTTGCTGGAGATTAGCAGATGAGGTTTGCATCACTCGGGGTATCTCAGAAAGCCTTTCTGATAACACAGGAACAGTTATTGAAAGGAAACAGGATAAAAAGATTATTTATGATTTATTTTTTTGTTTTGTTTTGTACCACTTGAGGAGCAGCCAGCATGTCTATGTTTAAGAATAATCCATCCTAACTTAAAACAACAAGGAAGTTTCCCTGCATGTTCCAACACAGATATTTAAGATAAAATTTTGCAAAGCTCCTGCCAGCCCCAGTACACAAGTCTGATCTATTAATTAACAGTAATTGTCTAAAGCTCCAAAAACTGAAGACATTTTGAAAAAAGGACAAGGGTTACTGAAGTTCATAGATACTTTTAGAAATGTTATCGTTTTTGTCAATAAATTCTAGTCATGGTGCTCCAAAGCCGTATTTGGGTGGCAGTTAAACTCTGGTCTGTGAACTGCTGGTGGTCGCAAAGATGTGGTAAGTCATCTGCATCTGGTCTGTGGAACCATCTTGCCTTAATTACACAATTTATGATAAGAGCACAGAGTGCTCTGTGTGAAATTCAGAGGGTTGACAGAGGTCTGCGATCCAAAAAATTGGAAACCAGTGGCTGAGACTGATAAGTACAAATTCAAAGCTTTATGATTTCAGTGAGAGCAATGTTTCCCTTCTTTCCCCATCTGCCTATCATTACCTGTCATTCTTGAGTAAGGAGTTTAATTTTTCTTTACATTTTTACCCCTTTGGAGATCAGGTTGATAACATTTGACTGAGCAGCAATGCCTGGAGTTCAAGAAGTCAGATATACCCATACTGCTCCTGGCCTGTCAGTCTCCAGTGTGGTGTGGATAGCTGGCTGGGTCCAGTTCAGGGGGAGACTTTGGATGGGGGCCTTGGGGGCAGGGAAGAAGCTTTCCCCATTCTGGGATATATCATGTCTGCTGTTTCTTGTAATGTGCCATTTTTATCAGGTAGCTGTTAAGTGAACATTTGCCTTTCTTTGAAATGTTTTGAGGAATAGATCCTTTGGCACCAGTTCTGTATTTTTATGTGTCAGCCTCATTCAGTGACTTCATACCTCATGCTAAGTAGGGGAGTTAAATGGATTTTAGCGGTCTGCAATAAGACCTTCATAGTGCTTTGTCCTTATGCTTAATGTTACTACACAACATTTTCCAGCAGTTCCTTTCTGTGTCCTTTTTTCTGCTTTAGTGCTTTTCCTCATTCAAAGCTCTACAGATGTTACAGTTTAAAAAAACAGGAAAAGGTATTGCATTTCAGTCTCCACCAAGTTTACACTCACCCATCTCTTTCATAATGGAACCTTTTTTTTTAAATTTAAATCTTGATAGTAGACTTTCTTTTTCCTGTAAACCTTCAATCGCATTAGTAACATAATTCATTTTTTTATCTCTGCTTTCCTCCCTAGTTTCTCATCTGTGTTTACCGGCCTTGAGTGGGCAGCAAGCTTAGTTCTGTGCTTATGGCAGTTTAGATTTTGCATGCTGGTTTTGTAATGGGCTAGTCTGAGGTGTTTTCCTTCCACATTGATCTGAATAATGAGAAAATAAATGAATTGGTGCTATTTCTGGGGAGACTTGCTAACTTTTGTTTTGAGATTATCTCTTTCTTCTGTCAGGAGAGAATTCACAGAGGCTCAGTAATTTTGATGGGGATTATATATGATTAAAACAATTTTGAAGCCTGCCATTATTAGCCACATTTAATGTATGACTTTCTTCACAACAAGGTCTTCCAAGTTTTTAAGCTGGCAGGTCCTTTGGCTGTGTAGGTATTATGTGCAGTGAGTGAGTGTGTCACTGGAGGCCTCCACTCATGTGTTTTTTACATATTGTAAAGTTAGGATCTCAGTAATCAGGCAAGATATGGCTGTACACTTCTTAAAAGTGCACACGAAGCTGCCATTTAAATGTGTATTGTCGTAGAATATTTGTTCTTGTTAAAATATATTCATTGAGAGGACAGGCTGAGAGAGAATATGCTGTTGTATATTTGATTTCTCTCTATAATTTTTTAAAGTTGATGCTTTTTTCTTGAGCTATGTGAAAACATTTTAAGTTGCTCTGCAGCAAAATTAGATATGTGATTTTTAAAACAAAAATGTGCAAAAAGTGCTTTTGTTTGTGGTTTAAATTATGGTTTAAATTAACCGCAATTTTATTTCATTTTTAATGGAAAATATCTTCTGACTTGAGAATTTATATAGTAGTCTGCAAAATACCTTTATGTACAATTACTTGTAGGTTACAGCTCTATTGATCTAAAAGCTTACACAGAACAATCCTGACTAGTCTGCAGTTTGCATAAAACTGGTATTTGCAATTTTTAGTAAGCCTTACAGTTAAAAAATAATAGTAGGAAAATAAAACCAGACTTTGGGTCAGAAACTAGGTCTTATAGTTTAAAATCACAAACTCTGAAACTCAGACTATTACAGCAGATTGTAAAGGATGGATCAGTTGTCTTCATCCTTTGAGTTCAGTAGATGGTGATTGACTTGAGGTGGTGCTGTGTGAAATGGATGGGTGTTTCTCTGGAAGAGCCAGGGTTTAGGGGAAATGGTGACTGCCTGGGTGTATTTTGCCTGTGTCTGTGTAGCCGTCATTTCTTTGCTGTGCTTGCCAACAGGGTGTGTGTTCTTGTGGAGTGATGTGTAATCCTCTCCACCAGAACATGGAAGCATGACTTCAAGAAGCTTTTAGCCTTTAGAAAAAAGGTGTGTTGCCTATCCAAACTTAAATGGTTGCACGTGGGAGAAAAATGCTCAAACGTTTTCTTCAAAGTCTGAAGCTAAAATGGGCCATGAAGTATAACTGGGCAGAAGTTAAGATGATGATGATCTGTACACTTTCCTCTTGCAGCTGGAAAGGTTGAGAATGAGCATGTTGATTTTAAAGTGGTTTGTGGATATGGTTTGTTGCTTCTTGGTTTATTTGTTTGAGTGTTAAATACTGATGGAGAGTACTGCATGAGCACATGGGCAAAGGGAGCATTTCTATAAAAGCTCTTCAGTGTTAAAATCCTAGTTTCTCAGTGGGAATGACTGGAAACTTTAGTGAGGATGAAACTTAGTCCTAAAGCGCATAAATTCCTCTTCATATATTGGATCTTAATTAAGATTCACTAAATTAATCTTAAGAGCATGTCTTTTGTGTCTCTGCAGCTCCAGACATATGAGTGGCCTGTTCCCTGTGTGAACACTTAGGTTCAATTTAATAAAATAGATAATAATGATAAGCTTATATGTCCTCTTCTAATGCTGAAGCACAGTTGAGAAAATACCTGAGAAAATTCTGAGTGTGTGTGGGTGTCATACTGTGTCAGAGTATGGATGGGTCTTGGGAACACTAAAAGCAGAGGGAGAGCTCAGTCTCTGTCATTGCTTCTGTAGACTTCTCTGAACTGGAGTGCTGGGAGCTCCCCCAGCATCAAATAATCTTTACCATTGGCTTAAGAGCTGGAGGGTAATGAAAAGAGGTGTCAAAGGAGATGTTATTCCCAGATGCCTGGTGGAAGAGCATGAAGAACTCCTTAAAAGTAGAGCTGGAAGCAACCTAACTGAACAACAATTCAATATATACAGTGGGGGTCTCAGTTTCAGCCAATGTTGCTGAATTTTTCCTCTTTCTATAAGGGCCCAAAGTCGAGTCTGCAAGGAGCTTGTTAATAACCTGGCAAGATCCATTTGGAATCAGATGCAGAGCTCAACACAGCAAAACCACTTCAGGAGTTCTGAAGACTGGCTGCATCACACGTGCAACGAGCCTAGTCTTGCTGTGCTGGTGATACCGAGTCATTCTGCATGTCATGATGCATACAGCGAGATCAGATAGGCTTAGTGTCAGAACTACTGTGCATTGCCTTTCTGGGCCTTTCAAAGCACACTTATTGTCCCTAAAGTAGGAACTTGCTTGAACTTCTCTGTAGATTCACAAGCATCTCACTGATGTAAATTATTCTGAGATTGCCAAATCCTTTTCTTATGAATGTCAGAGTCATGCTGACTTTGACATTTTGTTGGGAAACCTTAGGCTTTCACTTGGCAGCGTGGTATATGCTTACCCAACAGCAGTTCTTGCATTACTGAGAAGAATGGACATCTGAAAGCATTGACAGGTTTTCACTCTGCTTTTACTTTCCATGCACCACATACTCAGCCTACTCTTGGAAAAGATGCAGTTTATTGGAAATTGTTAAAACTTTGAAACGGTGTTGGAAGTTTATGCATGTAAGATAACAGTTACAATGTCTTATGGGCAAACAAAATTTTCCATATCCATCATAATTCATCTGTTTGTACCTTAGAGAGATCTGTAATTATAGGAGAAAATTGAAAGAGAAGGAAAAGAGAAAGGAAATACTTAACCTAGGAACATAGGAATTGGATATCAAATTGGATATCAAATCTTTAAGTTCTACCTTGCCTTGGTACAACAAAGTCCAGTAAAACTCTGGGCTAGTGCCAGGGTACCACTTTTCTAAGGGTTGTGATGGATTTCTATCCTGTCCATTCCCAGGCCTTGCAGACTAATGGCACCGTACACGTTTCCTTTAGAGATCACTGTAGGAAGCGATAGCATTAAAATATTGACTGCACATGGATAAATATTAGATCTATTTTTGCAAAATCTGGCCATGATCAAAAAAGTCATTGAATCTTGAGCTAGATTTATCTGTATATTTTTTTTTTATACTGAACAAGCATTTCCTCAGGAGCAAGTAATCTGTTGAAGAAGTGACATTTTAATAGAAATGTGGTAGATGAGGGAGAATTTCTTTTGGAGAAGTTTTCATATATCTAAGGTTATTGCCTGATGGTCATGACATACTACTGTGCTATGAAATATTACAGTTAAAGTCCTTGTTCTGGCTTCTTGCACTTCGTGCTCCTTAAGTGAATACTTAACTGAATAAGGAGCTTCTAGACCTGATTCATAATGTAAATTATTTACTGGAAGAGGAATTCAAAGCTGGGTCCTCTTCATTCCAGGTGATGTGATCAAACCCTTCAGCTGTGGGCAGCACCTCAACCTCTTAATGTGTTAATGAAGACTGGAACAACTCCTGCAAAAGAAAGAGATCCTTGTGTCCACACTATTCTGGGAAATCACATGAAATATATAAAACTGGAGATAAAGGGATAACAGCTAATGTTTTCAGCTGGGATCCTCTAATTATTTGCTCTCCTTTTCCATTAGGGGTTATTCTTTTTTTGGATCATAATATAATCTTTCTTTTAGGTCTGGGATTCAACATGTTGTCTGCCTCTTTCATTTTCCACATTTGATCAGAGCTCTGAGTTTCCTTTCTCACCAGCTTTATCTATCAATGTTTTGTGGTGGTTGTTTGTGTTTCCTAGACAAATTGATCCACAAATTGGAATTTTGAATGAAATATAACTTTGTTTATTAATCCTGAGTATTGCAGTGGTTAGGAAGGTGCTGTGTGTGAGTCTTAGTGGCAGTGTACGCATAAGGGGTTTTTTTTCCCATTTTCCTTAGCCTAGCATGAGGTGACAATGAAAAGTTTCTTTTCCTCTGGCTCCTGACAATTCACACGTTGATGCCTGATAGGAAAAATAATGCTCTCTAGGTTACCGTATTTTTCATATGTATTTGCTGTGCCTTATCTCTGGCTTGAGAGTTTAGTTTGTTTTTAAACGCAGGCCAAGTCAAACCCTGCGGTTTAGCAGCAGTGTGTGTTTTGTGTACAGGCATAACAGGAGAGAAGTCTTATTCCATGGTTCCTTCCTCAGCAGTATCCTGGTCTCTTGGGTTGTTTGCTCAGTGGATATGAGTTATCTGTGAACTCATTTTTTTTTTTTGTTTTTAGAACCTTTTAAGAGCTCTGAGTTACCTGAAGCAAAGGTTATATATGTGCAAATTCAGTGTTATTGTAAGCCTCCGGGATATTATTGCTCTACAAAATCTATGGAGGCTAATAGAAATGGCTGTTTCATGATGTACCGTGTACTGTTTGTTACTTTGGGACTGTAAAACTTGATTTGCTTGTCAGTCTAAGCAGACACAGTACGCAGTAAACAGCCCATGCAGTAAATCAAGGTGTCCTGCACTCATATCAGGTTCAGTTAGGAGAAATATGTGCTAAATATCCCCATTATAAATCGCAAGACAGAATCACAGAAGAGTGGGTATTTTTCCATTTATATTGTCCTGTAGAAGTAAATATTTATTTTTCATTTCTTTATTGTTGTTGATTATAGCAAGATGTATTGACTTGCGATTTACCAGGAGCCAGTAACTTTTCACGTTGTTGATACTTTCAGATTTCTAATAGAATTCCTGTAGAACAGAAAACCAAGATAAGACATTTATCTCTTCATTTTCTTTCATCATCTCCCATTTCCCTTCTTTTCACAGAATATCTCCATGCATAACACAGTTGGAGGAGCAATGGCAGGACCTGGATCCCACCAGCTGACAAACACAAGGATGCCAAACCATGACACCAGCGTTGTGATTCAACAAGCCATGCCATCTCCACAGTCCAGTTCTGTCATTACACAAGCACCTTCCACAAATCGACAGATTGGGTGAGTCCATTTCCATTTTCTCATTTCTCTGGTTCTCTGGCTCCTGCAGCTGCCCCTAGGACCAGATGTTGTCCTTATGGTTCTTAAGGTCCAGCTGCATGTAGGACTAGATGTTGTTCTTGTGGTTTTTGAGGTTACAGAGTTGGCACTTGACCCTGCCAGGATGAGCAAGGACCACTGCAGCACAGGTTGCAGACTGTGGGGAATGGCCAGGTTACTCCAGATCTGGCACCCTGGTTCAAAAAGGAGAGAATGCTGTACTTACCAGGAGGCCCTGCTTTCTGCATCCAGTTTTTTGTTTTTATCTTCTTATGTTCATAGTGCATGTTTTTTCTATAACTGCTCTGGGAGGAAAGACAAAATATTTGTGAAGCCGATCCTTCAACTTCCTTCAGTGGGAATTCTGAGAGTTCTATGGGCTTGAGCTGTTTCCTATGTCCTGTTTACTTGAGGAATGCTGGAAGACGAAAAGACCATCAAGATAAATGGAGTTTGGCACCGTGTGAACAGTTGCTCAATTTGTGATGATGGATCCATATTTATTACCATAAATTGACAGTATGGATGCTTATTGTATTGGCTTGAATGCCAGTTGAGTGCTAATGTCTGGAGAACTGTGTGAACAAAACCATTCATGTTTAGTACGCTTGGTTACTTCAGCAAGTATGAGATCCTCATAAGCCACAATAACTTGTTTGTAATTGTACAGAAACTGCCTCGATGTCTTGAAGGTACAGCTTTTCATCACACAGCTCTGAGAATTTGAGGGTGGGGTTATACATGAAAATACATGGATAAAAAGATATATTGGTGGACTAAGAAAGAGGCAGCAGTATAGATTCATTATCTGTCATTTGTAATTTGATCACATCAATTAAGTGATAGGTGCAAAAGCAGTCTCTGTTCCCAGTCATTTTCTAAATCAGTGATGATCTACTTTCAGTCTTTTCAAACTAAAACCAAAAAGTGAAATCCTGGCATTCAAAACTGAAAATCCAGTTATTCTTGAGTTTTCTTTCAAGATTCTTGATGTAGGCCACAGGCTCTGTATCTCCTGTGGTAGCTGGGATGGCCCATGGCACTGAGCTCTGGGTTACCCAGCTATGCACATAACACAGATCCCATCTGCTGCCCTAGTTTTGTGCTCCTGGCCAAGCTCCTCTATTTTCCTTTTCACTACAGTTTCAGGATTTGGTTCTTAATATAGAAATCTGGTAGGATGGGTCTGGTAAAACTATTTGATAATGTGCCCTTTGGTTATGTTACATATTGACAAAACACAATGTTCACTGAGATTTCGCATGCAATACTGTTTGCCTGTGAATCCAGCAAAGTTGTTGTCTTATATATGTCCCATTCTGTTCAAAGACAGGGGACTGGGGGAGAGGGAGGGAGGAAGAAACAGTTTCTTTTTCAGTTTTAGAAAGAAAAACATTAACTGATGGCATTATTTTGCATTAAGGATGATTAAGCTCCTGTTCAAATTTTGACTTAATAAGTCTAGTGGTAATTATGATCCTAATTAAAAGCATAAAAAAACCCCAAACAGCTTTTAATACTCAGTGGTGAGGTGTTTTATGTAAGACTGTACTTGGCTTCCAAACAATTGTTTCTATATAATGAGAAAAAAACTGCATGTGGTTTTGCAAGACCCTGTCAGTCAGGTTTTAGGTTTGTGTTGGTTCGGGGCCATGGTGATTAGAATCTCCAAAGTTCGAGGGGTTGAGGATAAAAAGGCCTTTTCCTAGTCAGTGGTGTGTCTCATTTGGGAAACTTTGTCATGACATATCTTAATTCTTCCCTGTGACTGAATCACACAAATGTTTCCTAAGTCTGAGTCTAAAGCTGCTTTATTGAGAGGCAATTGTCAGCATTTTAGTCTCTGTGTGAGTTGGGGTGTGAATGAGACTTATGGTGTGACCTCCAGCATACTCTGCTCCCCATTCTTCCCTCTTCCTAGGAGGTTTTGTTTTTTGTTCATGGTGTGTCCTAGGAGATAATTGCTGTATTTTCAACTTCCTCTACTTGCCAAAGTGTTGAGCATCCTTGTTTGTCTTCTTTTCCTTCAGTCTTTTCCCTGTGGTGTCTGTTTTACTTACTCAAAGAATGTACCTTGTCATTTCCATTTATCTTCATCTTATCCTTCTAAATGTGCTAAGAATTATATCCACGACTCATTCATGAGGAATACAGACTGGACAATGGCTTTGGTATTAAACAACTGAAAAAAAAAATCCAGATGAATTCAGAAAGTATGTGAGTTCTTCAAAGTTTAATTGTTTTGATTTAGCCTTGCGAAGTTGAGATTGTTCAGCTTTTTAACTAGCCCAAATTCTGACATGCTCAAATCAGTGAGTTTTGGTTGAGTTCCCCTTTTTTTAAAATCATCTGAAGCTGCCCCAAAGGGTAGATGAGTCTTTACCACGAAGAATTGTGCCAGGGAAAATGCCTTTTAATGAGCAATAAAACCAACAGAGAGAAACGGGGTAAAACTCTCACTGAGTTCTGTAAGAGCAGGATCAAGCCCTGAAGGTTATATAGAACCATCTTGTAGCAATATTCTGATTTTTATCACAATCACAAATATTTTAGTGTCAGACTATGGCCAAGCCACCTGCAAATGTTTATGATGGCCTTGCTCCAATGAAAACAAGGAACAGCAATGAGTCTTCATTTAGCCCCTGTTTGTAGGCTGTGCTCTAGTAACAGAGAATGGGACCCACCTGTGCCTGCACACAGCTCATTTCATGGTGAGGAGTGGGCGAGTTTGTAGCTGCTGACACTCCCAAGGGATGTAATTTTTCTCTACTTTTGTTTCTCCTACTCTTTCTTTTCCCTCTCCCTCAAACCTTCTCCCTCCCTCCCTCCGTCTCTCCATCCATGCCTCTCTTTTTTCCTATCCCCCACTGTGGGGGCTTGCATATAAAATGAGATATTGACAGAAGGCATGGGAAAACATGACAGAATGTGCACATTGGGCAAGCCTTACTGGCACAGTGTATATCCACACATTGTTTCAGGTATTAAGCTTCAGCTACTACTGAACAGGCACCCAGCCAGATTAGTCAGATAAAGGGAAGAGCAAGAAGTTTATTAACTTAAAAAATAAGACAGGGTGCAGCCCCACTTTCCTGCCACTGTGTTCCTTTTGTTGAGAACAAACAGCAATATTACCATTATAGCAAGCTGGCAGGTTGGTATAAAGGTCCCAGATAGTATTCATGTGGTGAGGCAGTCTCTAACCTCCTTGCCATCCCTCCTCCCTGCCCGCCAAGTCTTCAGCATTTGGGAGGAATGCTGAAACTAGTAACTACTTGTGCTGATGAAAAATCAGTTGAGGAACACTTAGCAGTGAAGGGTGTCTTTGGCTGATTAATAGCACATCATTTCAAGATAAGATACATGGAGGAAAAGCAGTATGGCATATGGAGGAAGGCAAGAAAAAATGATATAAGACATACATTTGTCAAAGGTATAGAAAAGCAGATAAGCTGAATCAGCTCAAGATATGGGACTCTGAAATAGGCTGTACAATAGCAGTGCTTGTCTTCTTTTTAAAATAACTATTTTTTCTGTGACTGAGTATACAGCTGTGTGTGAGAGAATTCTGGTCAGACAAATTGGTGACAATACAGCATGGTGGTTGCTTTATCTAGACATGTCTTTTGCTAGGAAAGATGTATTTTTCAGATTATCAAATACTGTAGGTAGCTGCAACTGAACAGCATCCACAGAGAAGGCAACATGCTTTCAAGCTAGTTTTTCAAGCTAGTAGTGGACATAACCAGTAATTATTCCAGCTTGAAACTCACTGGTACATCTCTGCAGCTGATAAAGAACATGGGAGGATGGAGGATTTTCACAGATGTAGCAAGTTGTTAACATTGCAGTAAATGGAGAGTGAGAGTGAGTCCAGTTTCAGTGAACTCATGCTCCAAAGTGGACATAGAACACTAACCATGTGATGTGGACTGTCTGTTTTTAAAGTGTTGCAGAGCATTTTAATCGAGATAAGATGGTCTTCTGGCACAACATCAAAAGGAGGAAATTGCAACCACATTTGGTGAAATGCAAGCAGGTAGGAGAAAGCAACAAAAGGGGTTTGGAAGATGCCTCTGGTGCCTTGATGTACTGAAGAATCATGGCACCAGTGGGAGAACAGCCATTCAGTCCCCACATGTTCTTTTTAACACCTATGCATTGCCTTACTGTTCCTCTCCCCTCTCATAATGCCACATGTGTCTCTCTGGTTCCAGTTTATCACCTTTTCATGGGTTTGAATGCTTTTCAAACAAAGGGGCATGGGAAATGGAGTAATCAGAAAAATTAATTACTCCATGCATGCAGTAGGACTAACAGAGGCTTGGTGGCCTTGGCCATTTGGAAAATGAAAAAAAAATTCTCAGTCTTAATTGGACAGCCTCAGATGGCAGAAGGACAGATCGTCTCTGTGGCAAGCGCAGGAATTTCACTGTAGCAAAAGCTATCTTAGACTGCAACTGCTGGTTGAGTTCTCAGAGTATCCTGTTGTCGTCCCTTATAGCTTAAGGAAACAGGAAAGACTTCTGTGAGAGACAATCACAGGGAGAAACCCTTCCAAAATGCAGCTAGCTCTGGAAGGCACTTGGAATAGGCGTGTGACTGAGAAGGGTCTTTGTACCTCTGAGAGAAAGTCTCTCTTTAGGCTCTTAGTAATCTGATGGAGTGTGTGGCATCAAAGAGGCCACGGAATTATGTGTTTTATTAAATTCAAAGACTAGTTCCCTTCCTAGAAAATGTGTGATAAAAGCCTCTGTTCCAAATAATGTAAGTACCACAGTATGTTGTGAGATGAGAAGAAATGTGCAGTGAGAGATGAAGTATCAAATGGCCAATCAGTCGCTTGATCAAGTCCCCTCCATAGCCTTGATTGTGCAGCATGTAAGATCAGTTAGATCACTGGAAGAGGAGCAAAAGGGAGAGGCGGGAAGAGAGAGCATCTGACAGTGTCATTCTGTAAAAAATGTATTTTTTTCTGTCTTTGTACTAAAAGTTGGGCTTTAATTCCTTTTTAATGGTCCTGCTTCTTTTTCTTCTGTTTATGCTAACACATGTATTCTGTAGTCTATTCTACCACACTGACCTTGGCCAACCTTAACATGGAATTCCATCTACATGTGAACAGCAGCCACAAATCTCTGGAAGATCAGGTGAATTACTTAGGAAATTATTACAAGTGAGCCATTCCCAGAAATAAGTTGTCTCATAGCTTAGCTTAATAGAGAGGGTGATGAGGAAGAAAGTGAGCTGGACCCTCTCAAGCTGTTCATCCCTTTTGGCAAGCTGCTGTCCAGGTCCACACATTGACCTGCAGGCTGAACCATGCTGCTCTGTCTGTGATATTTAGAAGCTCTGTCTGCTCTCCAACCTCCTCTGTTGTTGTTTGCATTGCATGTTCAGGAGTTGCTGACTCAATTTTTCCCCATACTGCTCAGTCAGGAAGAAAAAAAGCAAAGAGCGCCAGTCCATGTGTCAGGCACCGCACAAACAGGTTGTTCACATCTCTCTTCTATCCTCAAGAACATACTCCTCTGCCTTCCCAAAAACTCTTTCTTGTTGTAAGGTATAGGAAGGGGCTAGAAAATACTGACATATATCAAGGTGACTTTTGGGGGACTGAAAGGAGGATCATTAGCCAGGTAATAACTAGCCTGTCAACCTGAAATGAAGAGAGTGTAGTGTTTCTTACCTGACTTGAAGTCAACTGTTGTCCTGAAAGTTATGCACTTCTTATACATGCTGGTTAAATTTATTAATGAACAGTATTTTACACTTCATACTTTCTACTTGACAGAAGTCTTAATTTGGTTAGAAGTGTTGCAAGAACACCAAAACAAAAAAGTGTAAGGGATACTGTGTGACTTGCTGTCCACTGATCCTTGTTAGGATTGTTGTCTTGTGTTATGAGAAGAAACCAGCCCTCTACCTCTCCTGATGGTTGTTTGAGACAGGCAGCAAAACCATGCTCAAGTCAGGTCTCATGCAAGTGACTTCTCAGAAATGGATCGTGATGTTGTTGTCCTGAAAACCTTGTCCCACCCCAGAACTATAGGAAAACAAAGTAAGAATAGTGTACTGCACCCACACTTGTATCTGAACAGAAATACTGAGCTTTCATAGGCATTGGTTTGCTCTCACATCAGAGAAAGTCATAAATAGGACTTAAATATGATATACAGAACTTGAAGAATCTAGCATTGATTCCTTAGTCTCAGTGGTTGGTATCTCTCACATACCTCCCGTATATATATAATACACACTTTATATATCTTCTTTAAAGGTGTCATCAAAATTTATGGGCAGAGCTTCTGATTTATATGACTCTTTGAACTAAAACAGATGTAAAATAATTTTTGGGTGGAAGAGGACCTCAGAATTGCAGTGGGTTTGATATGACAGATCAAGCTTCCCCTAGACCAGAAAAAGATCATTAGGGCTCTGCACAGCCGAATCACATAGCTCTGCTCTTCATCACAGGTTTGCGCTTAACATGCCCTGATGCATGATTCCAGTATGTGTTTTATCCAAGTGTCAGCCTGTTTGACAGGTAACTAAGCCACAGTAAAACACTAACTCAAACAATACAGACTTTGTTTGGTGTAAGGCTTTAAAAAAAATTTCATTTAAGAGAAAAATTCTCAGGTTCCAGGGAAGTAGCAGGCTTTGGGATGCTTCCTTACACCACGTCAGTTCAAAGAAGGGCTTAAAGGTTTGCTGGGGGTAGCACAATGGCTATAATGAGTAAAAAATGAAGACCTTTATGTGGTAAGAACTCTGATAAAAGATTAGTTGCCCACTGAGGAGTTATGTTTGTATCTGTTTCAATAAAGGAATTGTCATTGATGTTCTGAACAGAGAACAGCTTGATTTTACATGGTTTGTCTTGCCAGTGTCTTTTTGGAATACTTTCAAAGGAATATAGAAACATACTATAAGTTAATAAAGTGTTAACAATNCTTTAAGTTAAAAAAGTTTTAAAAATTTGGGTTTTTTTTTCTTTTTTTTTTTTTCTTAAGCTGGTACCTGGCTGCAAACCAATTACAATAGTTCAGAGGAAAGGGCCTGAGGGAAAACACAGGAATTACAGATTTTGTGTAAAGTGTATGGATCCTATTTTACCACCTGTAAAAGTAGGCCTCCTTGTTCATTGATGAGTTGAGTTTTCAAAATCAATGGTACAGTATAGTCCCATTTAGAACATATATATTGTTTTATTTATACTTATGGACAGATCAAAAACACATTTCTAAAAAAACCCAAAACCAACCTACCAACCAACCAACCAAACAAACAAACCCCAAAACACCAACAGTTTCAATCAAAGGCATGGATCAATCTAAATTGACAATGTCACCAAAATTTGTTGTTTATAAAAATAAAATTATGCTTGATTTAGAAGGAAAAAAGTAATTTAAATAAATCTGTCATTTTGAAGACCTTCCAACAAAGTTCCACATGGTAAATCATAAGTTTAAATCCTCTTAACAATGTTTAGTAAAAAATTTCTGAGTTGATGGCTAGACAGAACCTGTAGGTAGATTGAGAGTGCAGGAAAAGTGTTCCTTAGAAGAAGGAGCAAATTAGAGAGTGTGTTTTAGAAACATTTGCTGCAATGAGCATCTGTGTTCTGCCAACAGAGACGTTTATTCTGAGCTCACATAAATGAAGTGGAATTTTGCCAGTAAAAGAAGGGGTTGTGTTACTCCAGTCGTAGGATCCAGGTCCTAATTGGTTTATGAAATGAAGGGGGCAATCTTTGAGCTATTACCAGCTTCCTCTGCTGCAAGTGAAGTGAATCGCAGCTGTTCTGATAGGGTCCATAAAACTTGGTGAGGTAATAAAATGTTTGCAGTGAACAATTCTCAAAATGAGTGAAATCCAAATCCCTAGCTTATTTGACAGTATTAAGAGAATTGAATGTACTTCCTGGGGAATTCTGAATATTATATTACTTTTATCTAGCTCTTTAACTATAAGATCCAGGCTCACCAGTGCTGTAAATGTAAGGGCTCAAAGTAACATTCTTTTTTAACCCTAGAGATTGAAATGTAGTATGGATGTATATACATATATGATACAAGAAAAGCTATGCTTGTTGCTCATATTCTAATATTTTTTGCTTGTACTTTTTACTTCTTCATACTTTTCTTTTCCCCCATCTCTTGCTCCGTTTCGGTGAGATTAAAAAAAAAAAAAAGGCATGGTTACCATCAAATGATCCTATACAGAAATATTTGTGGTGCTCCTAGTCACACGATTTCATAATGAAAACAATAGCTTTTGGTCTTTTAAGTTTTCTTCAAGCAACTTAAAATTTTCTAGAGCTGGTTAGAAGTCAGATATGAGAATTCTAACTTCTTAGCAGAGCAGTTGTTCTGAACCATTTGTTCAGTTCATGGTGGTTTTGACCTAAAAGTCTTTGATGTGGGTTCAAGTCCAAACTGACATTTTTGGTATTATTGTATACATTGAGGAATTCACAATTTTCTTTGAAAGCCATTCAGTGTTTTTCTAGTGTTCTGTTGTTCTTCTCAGTATTCCCAGAGTTAAGCATTTTTATGTAGGGCTTGGATGTCTTTAAACTTCTTTTGTTTTTCCTTTTTATTCTCTGCTTTATGGAAATGTCTGTGATTTTCCAGGAAAAGACAGGATGATTGCACCTTTGATAGTAAAATGGCCTAAAAAGAACGCAAATAGGGAACATAATGAGAATTTTCTTAGAGTAATGAATTGGGTTTCCAGGTCGGTTAAGTCTCAGCTGGTTGGGCTTGCTGCTCACACTGCTGTGAGAATCCTCTTTCACACCTGAAGCTGGGCACTTACACGATGTAACGTTGAAGTTTCCCCCTTTACATCAGTCCTTGTATGACAGATGCTGCTCATCATATCTCAGACAGGCTGTTGCCTCAGGTGTCTGGAGGGTGACCAGCCAGCACTTCAGCTACAAGGTGCTGCTTGGAGACCCTCTGATCCTTTAAGCACTTTGGAGGGAACTGCTGGCAACAGTGGAATATCCGGCTTCTTTTTCTGGCAGGCTCATGCCGTATGTCCTTGTTTGTAACGTGCAGTAGGGTTGTCCCAGGTATTGCACAGGAAGATGTGCAAGAGATGCACAGATCTGAATGGTGATGGTCTCCTGGAGCTTCTGGGCAGAGCTGCATGCAGAAAGATTTCCTGACATACTCAGGGCTAAAGCTTGTGTTCTCAGCAAGTGTTTTTCAGCTGTTATTAGATGTCCCTCGAGAGATGAACTGCTGACTTAGTGTGCCTGAAGGAATGTCTCTTTGGGCATGCTGGACTTCATGAATTCATTATTGCTGTGAGTTGTTGATGTAGCTTTTTTAGGCAACAGATGTAAACTAACATAATGAAAGGGGGCAAAAGGCAGCAGTAGTTTTTAAATATTCAAACAAGAAGGTCTGTTAAGCTCAGGCTGTTATGGATGACTGGTACTGGTTGAAAAACCACTACGACATTTGAAGATGTGAACTGTCATTGATAACCAAAGGAGACCAAATTTTAACTGATTTCGTATTATTTTTCTCAATTTGTGCTTGCTTCAGGTGGTTTTGTCTGAGATTATATGGCATGAGTAGCAAATCAAGTTCAGACTGACAGTATGTAGTCTATAGATGACAATTGGAGGCTATCAATACATGCACCAAATGGAAAAGTTGTGTGGAAAACTTTACCTCTTTACAATTACTTTACTTCTTATTCTGTTTTAATTTCTTCTTTCTCTGCAGTCTATTCGAGGCCTACAGAGGAAAGAGACCTAGAGCATTGTTGAAGTTTTTCTGATCTGTAGGGAAATAAAATAGGAAGCACAATAATATTTCTACTGTGAAGTAGCAAAGGAAGTTGAAAGAAAACAGTCAGTGAGTTCCCTTTGTGCCCTACTAAATAGATGCGGAGAAAGATATGGAATCTGGGCTCCATGACAGGGAAGAAAATCCATACTTTCTTCCAACTTTTCCCCTGGCCTCTATATTGTTCTATTGTTCCAATAAGAAATCTGTGACTCAGAGGATTTATTCAAAATCTATATAAAACATAATAGGCAAAGTTCATTCCAGAAGCCATCAAGTGAAACTATATTTCTCTGTGGGGAGAGCTGGGGTCCTTCCAGTCTGGTCTTTTTCTGTACACATCCTGGTAGCTTGGAGTTTTTTGTTGCACATTAATGCAACATCAAGGGTTGTGGGGCCCTAAGTCCTATAAAGCAAATGCTTGAAACAGTATTGGACCCTAGTAGAACCCATAAATGCAGAGGGAAGCAAAAACTCATCTATAAAAGAAAACAGGGGTTGAGAACAAAAGCACAAAACCACATTTGAAGCCTCAAGGGAAAAAAAAAAATCAGGTTTTGTTTTGGAAGAAGCATCCTTGGAAATCTTCAATTTTCCTTATGACTAAATTGGGAAGCTGTAAGTTGTGTCCTTGAAGAGAGTGTAAATGACTCCAAGCCAAAAAAACTATTCCATGTTGACAATAAACTCCCACCACTGAGGTATACATTTCCTTCTTACTCCTCCTGCTTGCCCATTAGATGAAGAGGAAAATAAAGACGCCCCGCCATGTTTACAGGCCTTGCCTTGTTATTTGTATGATGGACAGAGAGCTAAGAGCTGTATTGCCAACTCTGCTTGTTGGAAAAGCCTGGAAATAATTAAGGGACCTCATTTGTTATTGCTTGTATGTTCACTGGTGGAAATTACTTGAGAGAACAGTTCTACTGGTACAGAACAGTGCTTGGTAACAGAAGTGGAGAAAAATGACAAAGACAAAAACAGCTTTGGGGAATGGGATGCAAAATATTATTCTAAAAAAATTTTCTACATTGGTTTTGAAAGGTTTTGTGTGTGTGTGTGTGTGTTTTCCAGTAGAGAAAATAGAATGTAATTTGCCTGAACTAGAGGATGACTTGTAATGTTTTTACTTGTTATTGATTTATTTACTTGAATGAAACTTATGAATTACAGTGGAAGTCTCAGTTGAGTAACGTTCAATATTGTGTTATGTTATTACTGGGTCTGCTGAGTGTTCCTTTCTATGGTGTCTTCTTCCAAGAGCTATGAGCACTGTGAATCTTTTCCATGTTCCTTTTTTTTTTTTGTGCATTGCAAAACCAGCTACCCAGGCAAAGGGACTTTTAGTATTTCAGCACACTGCTCCTTTTCTACCTACAATTCTCTGGATCTGTTCCCACAAGCTGATACAGGTCTTTGTTTACAAGTCAGGTCACAGGATATGAGGTGAGCATTGTACCTGTTGTACTGTGCCTTTCTTGTTGTTGTGGGGATATGATGTGCTTTTCTGGGTGGGAAATGGCAGTACTGTTGTTTCACTTGAGCAAGGCATATGGCAGAACATAGTGCAACAGAGAGAAATGTTGATGGGTGAATGATGAGTCATTAAGGCAAAGCAGTGTATTGTCAAAAGAAAAAAAATATCAACCGTTCCAAATAAGCTTAAGATCAATATCTGAAGATTTCAGGCTTTGTTGAAATTTCTCTTTGCAGTTGCTTCTCTGCTGGGTAGTGTGTGGTGGATGCATTCTCTGTTGTGACATTTGCTGTGACAATGTGAGGCATACATGTTTGCATGCTTATGCAGTTTTTGCAGGACACGTGATCACTTAGAGTTGCACCTACATGCTCTTGTTCCCTCTGCTTCTCCTGTTTTGCAGAGTTGCAAGGGGACACAATCTTTTGCTATAAGTTGTGACACTTCTGCTTCCAGTTCAGTGGTGGCTCCAGGGTTCAAACCTGCAGCCTAATAATGAACCAGGCTAAAGGGCTGTTACTGTCAAGAATAAAGCCATGTACTGTAACTGAGAGTAATCAGTTTGGATCGCATTTGCAGATTCTTTGTATTAGCTTTATCAGATCAGGCCATCAGAGAGCAGATAGACAGGTAAGACCAAAAGACCTCTGAACCCAATTAAAGTTGTACCACAAAAAAATCAAATTCATGTGGTTTACATTTCAGAAAGTTACATTTGGTGGGCTGTACTTACTTTTATTCTGTAACCTAATGCAGACCATGTGAACATTTGAAACGCTTTTAACAGTTAACCAGCTCAAATAACACAGAACCAGAGCAGCAATAAAGAATGAATTAAGACTGATTGCAACTACAGCCAATTTTTTTTCCTCATAAAGAAATAGAAATGGCTGATATATTTAAAAAGTACCATATATATAGTAATTTAGTTTTAGCATGACAATAGCCATTCTCTTATCTTTTAAAATAAATGCTTAGTTTAAAAAACAACCAAAAATCCACAGTCTTTTTTTTTTTTTATTTGCAGTGTTTCAGGATGAGTTTGGATGTGCTGTGGAACCACTGATAGTCCCATTGATGCACATAGTTTGGGAATTGGTCATACAGCTCTCAGATAATCCCGAGGAGCTGGCATTTAAAATACTTGGCACAATAAGAGCATGAGCGTGAGAGGAAAAGAAAATAAGGGTTTTATTTGCTATCTACGTGCTTAAAACCCATAGAGGTGTATGCAGCTTTTCATTCACAAACGCTTCTTGCTTGCTGACATTAGATAGGCCTTATATGTGGAGCAAATAGAGGTTCAGCTGGTGCAGACTGCTATGTGTTCAGTTTTCCTATTTTCTAAAGAAAGAGTCCAGAAATGGATGAATTGGAAGTCCAGAAGACTAGGTTAGAGGAGGACAGTGCTAAATGTGCCTGCATCTAGCTTCAGGAAAGTGATGTGGTTTACATACAAATGGAAGAAAAGTGACTGGCTTGCTTAGTAGCAGAATGATCCAGTTGGGCCAGTTCCTCATTTTTTGCTCTGTAACAAAAATTCTTCAGAACTCTGAGAGCTCTTCTTGGTGTTGGGGAAAGAGATCAGGCCCACAGCTCTTGCTTATGTGTTTCATTCTCTCCTGAAGAAAGAAATTCTTGCAGCCCCAGCTTTTTCCTAGAGTCTCCAAGACACTGAAATGCAGAGCTCGTGCCATTCTACTTTCTGGCACAGAGCCACTTGGCTATCAGCAACCAAGCCCAGCTTCCAAGCTCTGGAGCATGATTGCTATCCTGGGTGGATATGGTTCCTTTCCTTCAGCAGCTGTCCTGATGTATCTGTGTACAACAGCTTTCCTCACTGCTCCTCATGTGGAGCAGCCTGCTCTCCTGTCTTTGTCCCCACTTTTCCCATAAGCTTTTGGGGCTGATGTGGCAGAAAGGATATTCAGGCATGCGGCTCTCAATTTGGCCGGATTGAAAGCTAAGGTTGTGTATCATCCAGACTCTTTTGTGGCTGCTGTTCATCCTGTGGGCCACAGAAGATGTCCTTCTGGCTGCTGCTTCTAATGCTGCCCTGTTACTCAAAACGGAAAAAAAAATCCAACTACAAGACTTTGTCAAGTTCTTTACAGAACAGAAACTGTAAAGGGGGAAAACATTTAAGTTCTGATTATAAGAACAACAGATGATTAATCAAAGAATAGATCAGTTCAGGTGGACTTTAGACAGAAAGCAATGGCAGAAGTTATTAAAGTGCTAGTCTGGACCTAGGAAAGTTCACTTAGTTTTCTTGTTCACCATTGATTTCTTTTGGCAAATTTCTTCGTCTCTTGCAGACTCAGTTCACCAACTAAAAAATATGAAAAGAAATACTCCCCCACTTTACAGGAATGTTAAAATGAATTTAGGTGTTACAGGAGTAGAAGGTAAATAGGTTCCTCTGATAAAATGTCTTGAACAGTTGATGTAATGAAACATCAGAAATTTTACTCAGTGTATAGTTCTTTGCCACAGAAATAGAGAAGAATTACGGTATTATGTAATCATGTCTAAAATAATGTGCTATTAATTTCCTGGAAGCTAAAATAAACTGCTGAAGAGTGAGACAACAGAGTGAGAAAAATGAGAATGCTTATACTAGACTTTCTCCAGGCATTATGTTAATCTAGTCCCCACCTATGGCAGAGGGGCTGGGCAAGATAATCTTCAAAGAACCCTTCCAGGGAAAATTATTCTATGATTCTATGTTTTGCAAAAAAGAAATTGAAATGAAAGTTAATTATCAGACGTATTTATTTAAAAAAACCAAATACTAATACACACAAAAAATATAACTAAAAGTAATTTCCTTTAACTTTTCAAAATCAAGATGAGGCAAAACTAATAACCATTAAGATCGTCTTCAAAGGTGTTCAACATATTGAAGTGTAGGGAGGCTTTTGTTTTCTTTCTCTTTCTTCTTTTTCAATTAAAACTTGAATTTTTCATTAATTCCGTGAAAAAACCTTCCTATTGAATCTGACATTCACAAGTCCTTTAAGCACTGATTTTTCTTTTGAGAAAGTATTATGCTTTGGTTATTTTTCCTTTTCTCATTCCAATTAATTAATTCTATTATAGTAGCCCTCAAAGACTCTAAACCAGACTCCATTATTTGCAAAATACTCAAAAAAGAGTGTTATGTCAAGAGAAGTACAAGCCTGAAATCCTCTCCCTTGTCTTCCACCTCTCTATTACAGGCTTTCTTCTATCTCTTTAGAAGGTTTCCATTCATTCATCATCTTTTTGTGTATGTGTTTTCCTTGTTTTCCCTAGATCGGGCTATGCAAACAGTCTTAGGGGCAGACAATCTCTGAGGAAGTCTTCCACCCTAATTTCTTTCCATTAATGAAAGTTACAAAGCACTGCCAGTGTGAATACTGTCTGTAAACAAGAAGGGAGTGAATTCAATGCACTTCCCTAACCCCTCTCCTCCATGGGGCGAGTCAGACACTAATGGATAAAAGTGACGCTATGAAAACAAACGTCGGAGGCGTATCCATGCAGACAATTTAAATGAGACAAAACATTTTAGAAAAGAGGAGAATTAAGGTTCCCCATACATCCATTCTGCTTCCCCCAATGGGAAGAGCCTGCTTAATTCCAGGAGTTCCTACATTGCCTTCAATGGACAGGGCAACTGGAAAGGTGATTAGAGGCTGTAGAAAAGTACTGCATGTGCTCTCATGCCAGCAAAAGTGAGCTTCTCATTTGGGTGTAAGAAGCAAGCTGAAAGAATAAAAGAGGAAATCCAGTATGCTGTACCCTGAAAATATCTGCTTCTATGAGCAGGGACACACCGAACACAAACACTGGACTATCCAGCAGCCCTTCAAAGTAAAAACCTTTCTAAAATAACTTCTACCTGGTGCGCTCCTAGGCTCTTAGAACACATTGTTCCAAGAACAATCAAGTACTTTGTTTTTCTTCTAGCATGATATTAACAACAGGTGAATAATTACACCCTCCAAACAATTAATACAGCCTTATTTCCAAAAAGTCCTATTGACAGAATGCTGCAGCAACCTTTTGAAGCTGCTCCCACATCCGACGACAACAACAGTAAAACACTGTGCTATTTTTCTTACCTCATAAAGTTGTCATTTCAGTACAGCTAAACATCTTAGTTGCCACCCAGCCTGTGAACATCCTTATGTGGGGAAGGTTATCAAGCAGGTCATGGAGAAGCAGCTCTCACATTATCTAGAGTATTATCTAGAGCCCTCAGATTTCCTGGAGCCCTTTCAATCTGGTTTAAGACATGGTAATGTCACAAAGACACAGCTATGTCTTGGCCATTGCTAGTCTCTGATTTACTAGCTTCTACTAATGGCTAAAGACTAAGTGCTCAATCTAATCTGACCTTTCAGGCGTGGTGGCTGCCAGAGTGCCTTTGCAGCCACCCCTTCTATCTCAACAGTGTCCCTTTAGGAAAGCGCAGCAACCTCAGAAGGAGAATGCACTCCCTTTGGGCTACCAGCTTCAGTTCTGTGCCCTTCACAGCTTCTACTGTTAAATGTGGTAGACTCAGCTGCTGCTTCTGGGAACAGGAGCAAACACTCTGCTGTCCTAATTTTCTTCTAGCAAGTCCCCTTTTAAAATGTCCTGCAATGGATAGGAAGTATTCTGTGCAACATTTACACAAGTTTGATACCCCTCTTTAGTATCTATTTACTATGCCAGCCTCTAGACTGCTGGCTGCCAGGCACTCCCTCCCCTGCTTTCGTCAATGCTACTAAACCAAGAAGACTGCACTGTCCTCTTCTGCAGATTCACTTTTAGAAGTTCTGTAATCAAGTTTTCTGACATTAAAATTGAGATTACATGAAATATGGATGCCTTGAAGTATTAAAAAATAAAGTGGGCAGGAACATTATCTCCAAAGATCAGTTTTAGCCATTTAGAAGCAATGTATTCCCAGATTCTGGGTCCCCTTAAAGCCTACTCTCTTTGCACAGCCAAGTGCCTGCACCTCATCAGCAAACAATGGAAAAGATTCAAGTAGCAGGATCCTGCCCAGTTCACATTTATTTAACCCTTTGTTGCCACTATATTCATTTCACCAGCCTTCCCCTTTATGTCTAAAGCAGATGCTGAGATTGTTGATGCCAGAGAGTTAATCTTATTAATAGTTTCTGTGTTTATTATCAGAGGGACTTGGTTACAGTCTCCTCTCTGGGCCAGTAGGTCAGGGGATTCAAGTTCCCCACTGAGGCTTGGAGCAAATCTCAGTGCTGACTTTGCACCTTAGACTGGAAGAAGGGGAATATGCTGCACTGGTACTGATTTTGAATTTCCAGTAAGACATTAAAGCAGGGTCTCTCCTGTCTTTTTCAAATATATTCCAGGTAGAAATTACTGAACCACTTCCTCAGCAGGGAATTTGACTGCACTTCGCTGCTTTTAGATGATGGGAAGATGTGAGTTTTTGTACCCCACACTAAGAGCCAAAGCTGGCTAATTTACTACGTTGCCACCCAGTAGGGAAGTGTCCCTTTATATCCCTTAGGAAAGATGGTGGGGAGGCAGAGTTCTAAGTGTCTGGAAGCAGAGCCTGTGCACCTGAGGTACAGAGGTCTGACACACTCACTTCAGACCAGCAGTAAGTAACAGATATATGTTAGAAGGAGGAAAAAACTATGAGTCTAAACTCTTTCATAATATGGGGCGATGACAGAGTTAAAAATGGTGAAAGGAAAGGAAGGGGAAAGAGCAGAGGAAAATGTTTTCTTTGGGCTTTCCTTGGACCTGTCCCTTTGTCTTCACTAAACGGAAACTTTAGGAGTTCAGCTCTGCCTTTCACCCACCACTCCTCTGCACTGGGAGAAAGCAGCAAAGGGGGTAAGAACGGAAAAGTGCTTGTGCTCAAGTGTTTCCAAATGTTTCACAGCCATAAGCATTTACTGGTTATCCCCCTCCACCCTATCACCACTCCCTCCATATAAAATCAGAGACTGAGCTCCAGCATCCAAGCAAGAAGGAAGCCTTCTTCTTCTTTTTAGAAACCTGCATGTCCTGATGCAATGCTTATAAGGCACCAGCACTCAACTTGCCAAAAGGCAATGTCAGAAAGCTGCTGAAAGAAATGTCGTTCAAAGATGTCCCAGAGAGTCAGGTCATTTGGTGTGGAAAGCAGGCAATAGTTCATTCTGGGCTTATGGATAAAGGGAGCTTCAGCTTGACTGAAATGAAGGATTAGCAAAATTATTCTCCCACTGTACCCCCTGCCTTTAATACAAACCCAACAGTTACTTTCCACTCCACTCTGTGTGTAAAACAAGGCTGAAATATGATATTTAAATTATTCCCAAGGATGCATTTGCTGAAAAGAAAGGCATGAGCCAGTTCCTCCCATGTGCTTGTTCTTTGTCAGTCTTGAATTTTGGATCATTGTACTGAGGGAGAGAATACACTGATTCCTAACATTGCTAGTGTTTCAATGAGCACTGCTATCAATCATCTAGGTTCTCACTCTCTCTTAATATTTAGATAAGTAAAATTGCCAATAGTGCAACAAAATCAACGAAAGTCAGCCCACCAAAAAAAAAAAAAAGAAACACCCCAAAAAAAAAAAAAAAAAAAAAAAAAAAAGAAAAGCCACTGCAAAACAATAGGCCTGAATGTAGTCCATTGTCTATTTCTGTACAGAACAGAAATAGTAAACCAGCATAAGTGTACGAGAAGAGCGTGTGCTTAGACAGAGCTGTGGTGCAGTGGATGAGGAGCTTATAAATACAGGCTGCCTTACAGCGGTACCACTTCACTGCTGGCCACTTGAATGGCTGTTTGTGTTACCTGGTCATTTAAACACTCTGGGTCCAAATCCAGCTCCGCTGCAGATATTCTGCTTTATAGGGACACTGCCAAGAGACGATTGTTGATATATCCAAGAATTGAACAGACTTTAGAAACTTTCACTCATGCCATTATTTTCAGAAACAAAAATAACTGCTGCAAACTGCATTGCAAAACATGCATTTTCTTCTTTCCAGTTAAGACTGTTGCTGCTCCTTGCATTACCAATAAAGAGAACAATACTGGAATAGCGAGTATGTTTTCATATGCAAGACTTCAAAAAACAAACAAACAAAAAAAGAGAATTTAGGGGCTCTAGAAAGACACCAGAACTACGTGCCCAAAATAGAGTACTCCTTGTCACAGCGTTGCCCACGAGTGATTTCCTCACACATCTTGCAATTTGGGGTTCGGTTCATTTAATGAAGCACCAGCTTCTACATTTCTGGAAGGCTAGGAGAGGTTTATCTCCCATTTTCAGGACATTTCAAATTCTTACAGCTGGAGATAAATCTTGAAAACAGGAGCCAACAAGTCTATAAGAAGAGGAAAAAAAATTGTTTACTTCTTTTTAATCTTTTTGGCTCTAATCAAGAGTAAGGCACAGACATGACATTAATAAAATTGATAATATAGTAGGTGTTCCTTTTGCTTGACATCTGGTTTTTCATCCTGTGGGGGTATGCTGAGACATGCTTTCAAGTCATGCTTTTCTTTGTGTCCATGAGGGCTAATAATGTAAGTTTTCTTTTTAAATGTAGCATCAAAGCCTTCCAGAGCCAGTATTTGAAGAAAAGAAAGACACAGTGATGCTCTCAGTAATAATACTGACACTCGAACTAAAGTGATAATAATGGAAGGCCAGAAAGGGTCTCTTATCATCTTGGTAGAACTCAATTACCTCTTTTCTCAACATCTGTCTTGGTACTGTGGTTACTTTCCAGCTCTACTTGTGTAGCTTTTCACATCTTTTTCTTAAGTGGCAGGACCAAGTGAAATCTTATATATGAATGATAGCGAAAATATATTGAGTTGTTTGGCCTAAGGCTGAGATTTCATGATGCCACTCTACAGGTTTGGTGTGGACCTTCCAGTGAAGTTTCTGAGTTCACTTTCCTGATGGTGGCAGCCATCTCCACTGTGAGCTGTGCCCAGCAAAGGGCTGCTGCCTGGATGTCTGTTTTCACCAGAAATCACTTACACATGAAGAGAATAATGGGGATTTTTGCTTGTGTTACAAATGTGTGCATGTATTTGCTTTGCATTTTATAGGGGAAAGCTGCAGTTGTGGGGAGAGGGAAGTGTAAGTGAAGTTAGCTTCTGTCAAAGCCTTTGGCACGTTCCTGGAATCCTGGCTAATGCCTGGATGGTTGTGGAAGGTAGATCACACTGGAATGGTGTGCTTGCTTTTTGTTGTTGCTGTTGCCTACCCCAGTTAAGGAGCTTTCCACCCACAGGAGATGACTGGCTAGAAAGGATGAGGACCCTGCTTTAACATCTGCTCTTTTAAATAAAAAGATAATAAAAAGGCTAGTAAATAGTCCTTGCCCCGGTGCAGGGATGGCTGGAGCACAGCTGCAAGGAGCACAGCCCGGCCCTCTGGGCAGGGAGGAATGGCTCTGGCTGACAGGCTGGCACTGGCTGACTGCTGAAGGACCCATGTCCAACCACCTTGGCTGGAGGGAAGTTGACTGGGAGAATCATTATGCCTTTGGGGAGACAGGAACACCCTGCTAGCTAAGACACGGTAAAAGGCTTCCACACCTCTCAGCTTTGGAAGTCTTAAAAAGCAAAGTCCCATGTGCGTGACATTCGCATAGTAAGGCACTAATGAAGTAAAAAAAAAAAAAAATTAGCTGGGACAGAAATTAGTACTTCTTTTTAAGTGAATATATGTGTCAAAACACATATGGAGAGTTTGGAGAATAACTAATGTTGATCTAATGAGTACCTCACTGTTTTGAAATTATTTGGAAGTCAACTTCTTCTGCTGGTACTTAGTCCCAGTGAAGCTGCTGGCAAAGCTTTTTATTGGTTTCAGTGTAGTTATAACTTCTTTGTTACACACTACATCATTTTTGGGGAGCAACCTGGCATAATCAAATCTACCAAGACTAAACCTTTTGTGAGAACTGAGCACTGGCATTTGCATTAAAAGGAGGTGCACCTAGGAAGATAATTTTGTGCTGAAAAAATTAATTTTTTCTTTGTCATGTTGGTTTAGTAGTGTTACCACAATATTGTTTTTCAAACCTGTCTCTTTCTACGGAATGTGCTCTGTGAAACACAAAATAGCACAGGGGACAGGATTTTCTGGGCTATGTCACTGGTCGAGAGAATTGCTTATCAGCTCTGACACAGGGGCATAGATATTTTTTTATATTTCTTCATCTTGTCCTAGACAGATTTCCCCAAACCCCCTCTGCTTTTCTTCCCCATTCATGTTTGCCCTTCCTCTCTATCTGAAATCAGGATGCGGATTTCTTTCAAGTGCCTTTAATGTTCTTTTTTTCTTTTGTTTTGTTTTTGTTGCTTCTTAAATGGTTGATAAGTCTGAGAGTTAGTAGAGATGAAATTATGGGAATTAAGCCATGTTATCCCAAGCAGAATGAAGTTCAATTTATTGGTTTAAATTTTGGGAAGTGGAAGATGAATTCTAGAAAATTTATTAAATAGTGGCTTTGATAAGTGCTGGCGGATTTGGGAAAAAAATTAAAAATGCACTTTAAAGAACTATATTTCTGCTAAAGAATTGCTTTTTTAACTGTGGTTCAGTTTGCCACAGCTGACTTCTTCTTCCTCTCAAATCACATTTCAGATATACTTACTCTTTCCCTTCCACAAAGCCCTAGCCAAGGAGTGACGCATGTGGTGCTTGTTGTAGTATCAGGACCTGTGTCTGAAGATTGAGACAAAGCCAGAACAGCACTTTTGTCTCCCATGTTCACCACCATTACTCATTTAACATCTTTTCGCTAACCATGGCTGTGATCACTATTCCATCTTGAAATTGCTAAATGGACACATTGATTTTCTTTTGTGTCTGACTTGTCAAAATCTTGGTGAAAGAATTTTGTCATGGACTGAAACTTGTTCGGAAAAGGGGAACAAGAGTAAAAGGGTGTAAAATTTAAGTCAAAACTATCTTGAGGCTGTTGCAAATTTGTTTCAAAGGGCTTTTATCTCTTCAGACATTCCCAGAGCTAGGTCCATGTCCAAATGGGATGCTGTTGAAAATGGCTGTTTTCAGCTTCAGGACATCCAGCCAGGACACTGTAAATACTTCGGGATGTGCAAACTTCACACGTTCTGCTGATTTTGCAGCACTACTTACCTTCTTGCAGTGAAGCCCAAGCTGAAATAACTTACTGCCTCAAAGCTGTATTGTACTGTTTCGCAAGAACTTACACTTTACAAACTTACTTGTCAGTAGTCCCACTGCCTGAAGTCATTCAAAACACTGAATTGAAGGATATTCTTGAGGTATTTTACAGTGTTTTAAAGAAGTATTTTTTTTAGTTTCACTGAAAAAATAATTGACTATATTCCTAAATAACTTCTGAAAACAAATTTACTTATGTTTACTGAGCCATAACACTAATCCTACATTTACCTAATTTGATGTTTGTGTAGTCACATCTACTTCCACATGAACAAACTTAATGCAGTTGAAATCACTGTGACTATAGCACTGAATTGAAATCAGTCAGCTGCTTACCTGCTGTCCCTAAGCAGGGTATTGGCAGTAAAGATGAAGAAAGAAAAATCTCCTGCCTCCTGTTGCAAGGCACCTCCCTCTGACATGTCAGTGGGACTGGTGCCACAGGGCCCATGATGACAGCCAGCTGCTGCAGAGCACACTGCCTTGTTCGGGGCCGTGCTTTGCTCCCTCTGTACTGCCCTTGCTTTGGTGATAGCCCAGGCAGGCTATCACTGTGCAGCATGCCTTATCTCGCTCTATCAGTGCCAGCTCCATAGTGCTCTCTGACCTTTTCCAGTCCTGATGCGTGTGAGCTGATAGCAGCTTAGGACTAGCTTGTGCCAAGATTTTTTTTTTGTTCTGTGATGATGGACAAAACATGATGTAGCTCAGCCTTGTGCTGTGCTCCTCTGATCTGCACAGTGAATGACACTGAACTTGTCAGAGTTCTAAGAGTGTTGAATTGACTTGTAAATAATGGGAACAGTTATTAATAGACATTAAATACTTTCTTTTTTGCAGTTCTGTCATCTTTGTTTATTCCCTTTTTTTCTTCTGCCTAAAGCCAGGAACTGGTAAACAAATAAAACTGCAGGTTTCTGCATCTTCACTTTAGTCAATTTAAAATCCAATACTTGAATTTAACTATCTGCAAGGGCTTGGATGGCATATTTCAGTTTATGGTGTCTACCGAATTTCTTTTAACCATAATCTGTCTTAGAATGAGACTTTTCTCCACTTGCCTTGCCTCTGCCAGGAGCACAACAGTGGAGCATCGGCTGTGGTTTGGTCTTCCACACCAGCTACTTCTGTTGTGCTGTATCCCACCATACCTGTCAGCCCCAAGCCTCATTTGCTGTGTGCCCCAGCCTGCTCTTGGGGAGTTCAAGCTCTTGGGGTGGAGCAGGGGTGCCAGGGTGGGTGCCAGTGAGTGGTGGTCATGGGCAGGGGGTCAGACTGCTGGGGGGATGCCGCTGCCAGTAGCAGAAGGGCTGCGTCACACAGCAGGAATCTCTGCCCTGGGTGACGGACAACGCTGATTAGAAAAAGGCTAAATGTCAGCATTGTTCTGAACTGGTAATTGGCAATTTTCCAGGAGCATTTTAGACATGAGACTTTGGAGGTTTTCTCCTCCCAGGCTGCTCTCCCTTCTCCTCCTCCTCCTCGTTCCCCGCTGTAACTCATTCTGCCAAGAAGTGAGTGCTGTCCCTTCAGACCTTCAGATAAATCCTTTACAGCAACAATTTCAAAAGCTGCCGTAGTGTCTCTTTCTGTCTGTCTGTCTTTCCTTCTTGCTTTCTTCCTTACTAATTGATTTTGTGGCAAGGGGAAGGTGGCCCTGTGAGCAAGGTGGGGGTGGTGCAGAGCAGAGGAGCGAAAGCCATGTTTTGACACATGTGGCTTTCCATTTTCGCAGAGGTCATTAGCACTCTGCTTAGTGACCACAAGCTGATTACAAACACCGTGTAGCAGTGATGCTTTGCCAAAACACTTGGAGAGGAGATCTGTGCTTAGGCTCCCCTTGTCCAATTCGTCTTAAAATATATTATTACCAAAAAGATTTAAAGAAAAATTTATTGCTTGCAAAGAGGGACGCAAATCCCCAGGGCAGAATAAATAAAATAAAAACATGAGAAGTGCATTTATAGTCCTCCTGAAAACAAGAGTGCAGTCTTAAAAAGGTTTCCTTAAAATGAAAAATGAATGACTGAGTCGCCAACTGCTACTAATCTAAAAGTTAGTGCTTTTGATAGTGATGACTGTGCTGCTAACTCTTGGTTAGCAAGGGTATTTAGTTTTAGAATAAGAGTGCTTTATAGAACATTTGCTCCCCTGTGGTTTAGAAATTAGCCTGTATATGGAATAAGTGAGCAAAGATGGAACATATTTTCCATTGCCCTAGTTATTCCTATGCATGTGTGTGTGTTGGTGTGCTTTTGCATGTGTGTGTCTGTGCACTAATAGCTTTGTGGTGATGATGGAGATCATCAAGACGATACAGAATGGAAATACTGTGTGATTTTCTGGAGTCAGCCTTTTAGGACTCCCTTTAGATGGGAAAGGCAGTGATTTCTGGAAAGCAGGTTTGCCAGCAGCCTGCACTTAAGATCCTTAGATGGTATTTACTGCAGAAATGTACAGTACTATGATGTGTTTGAATCTGGAAATAATTTTTCCCACAAGGGAGAAAACACCTTGTCATAAAATATAGTGTATTTTACTTGTTTATTCAGTGTTATGTTTTTCTAATAAATTGTGGACTTAGCCTTGTTTTCATTTATGTTAGTGGAAGATTTTCACCTGCATTCAATCTAGTAATATTGACTGTATCTAGCTCTGATGCTCAGTGTGAGATTTGCTTTCCAAAGCTTATACTGGCATTTCTGAGGGTCAGAAGCTGCAGCTGTTCCTCAAGCCATCAACAGCAATGTGAGCCCCAGCACAAAACCTGTAAAACCTTTTTCTCCTACACACAGTTCATGTGTTTTCAGCCCCTATCATACTTTGGCTGAGGACTCTATCCCCCACCCTCCAGTGTTCTCTGGGCAGAAGGAGCAGAGACATTGAGGAAGAAGTACGCTGGTATTTTCCTCCAAGTGTGGCAGAAAAGCAACATGTGCCTGTGGGGTAAGAGCCAGGGAGCTGCATGGGCAGAACTTTCAGTTCAGCTGCCAGATCTGTTTTTTAAGAGCAGCTGGTAATGGGGAAATGAGTCGTTCAAACTGACTCGAGTCTTACTTGTACTCTGGAAAATGGGTCCATTTTCTTCTAACCAGCATCTACTGAAGGGAGTACTGTTTTCTGCTCTATCCTGGAAAAGGACCTAAGAGAAATCCCATTTTTCCATATTGTTTGTTGAGCTGTCCTCTCTGCAGGTGAAGTCAAGTCTTTCCCTGTGCTACTGTACACTTAACCTCACCACCTTTTTTGTCAATTGGTTACAGTGTTGAACTGATAAATGGCTTGTGCCCTGGGACGATGTCTTAATGCAATTAGTAACAGTCCTTTAAGCAAAATTTATATTTCTTGAAGTTGAAAGTGCTGATAGCAATAGGCAAACCTCCCCTTAGGACCTATGGTGGTGAAAAATCTTAGAGGCAAGAGGAGGGGGTCTCTTGGAGAGACTGTAGGTACAGCATCGCATCGGCAGCATGAGCAGATTCCAGTTACTCTGTCTCAGCGCAGCGCTGGACGTCCTTGGCAGAGTGACAGCCAGCCCTCATTTGTTGAAACCCTTCCTGGCGCTGTGGCCACAAGAACACCCCAAGTATTTTAAGTTAGCTACGTAGGTCCTATTCTTAACTTTTCATCTCATCAGATACCTTTCTTATTAGAACTTGAGAGCCTTCCCTCTAAGGTAATGATGATGTACGTTAAACATCCTCGTGTTCAAGTCCTAGCTTGTGTGGTTCTAATGTGTTATGACTGTGATCCGTGCAATAGCTGTGCTCCAGCCCTGCTGGGCCATGTGACATAATGGTGTTTTTAATTTCCTCCTTCCAGTACAATTGTCTGTTCGCATGTGGGAAATTACTTTGTTTTTCGTGTTAATTGGTAGCACGACCTGTTTCAGCAATTCACCATCTCGAAGGTATGTCTGAGATCTCCAAATGACTCACTGACATCAATGCAGATGAGCTAAAGCCACTTGTGTTACAGGAGGGCTGAAAGCCAAAGCAGAGTATCTTGATATCCAAGATAGCCTTTTAGCCTGTAGGACCGTGAGCCCGTGGCCCACTTTGTTAATGACTGCATTGAAGCCTAGTGGCAAATGGTAAGTTGTAAGAGGCAGCTTGCAGAAGTAGTTGTGTTAAATTCATGGCCTCTAGTTCACTTGATCAATTGCAAGCTGGTAGACATTTATTTAAAATTTATACCACATGAATGTCTGAGGTAATAGGTGAATACTGTAAAGGGTTTATTTAAAAGAATATTTGACCAGTAGGTTCTTTGGAGATCAAATATTTCATTTTCAAGGGTGTCCTGCGTATTTGTAGAGGAGGTGGTGGAAGTAAAGAGGGATTTGGATAATGTGAAATACCACAGAAAGCAAGATTTTCCAAGGAAAACACCAGGACGCTTGGTATGAGCATTTAATGTATGCTGAAGTTTTTAAAAGGAAACATTAATGGTGAAACATGCCCTCAAAGGACAAGCCAGCAATAAATTTTGTGTCACAAAATTACCTGTCAGTGAGATTATGTTTAAATAACGTAGAATTGTTCCTGGTTCTTGAGGAGTTGGGAGAAACTTCACGGGAGATTGTTCAAAGTATTCAGAATTATGTGCACAAATCCCATTAACAATAATGGGATTTGTGTGTTCAACCCTGCTCAAATGGCATTGAAAAATGCGGCTGTTGGTTGTTCTTCCCCAAAGCACAGACATAGCAAGGGAGCAGTGAAATCCAAAGTATTTTCTCTCAAGAATTTGTTTTATTACCTTCCAGACAGAGTATCTGACTCACAGCCCGTGTGTAGTGCATTATGATTAAAGCCTACAGGCAATTCTCCTCTTCCCTGGGTCAGGGGTGGGGTGGGAAATAACAGCAACAGCAAAAAAATCCCACCAAACAGATTTGACATGTCAGTGTTCCCATTATCTGTGTCAATGGGGAACATTATTACATAAAAGATCAGCAGGACCATGAGCATTATGAATGAGTGGACTCCAGTAAAAGGGGTTTGGTGTGGGTTTTTTCCCCCCTAATGTCCTTACTTAAAAAAATCACGGTCTTTGTTTTGATGTATTGTGGATGAGATTGAGTTCTTATAAATTATAGTATAAGGCAGAAAATGCTCCAAAGGTGGAAGACTGAGGAAGAAAGGGGAAAAATATACAATTAAGTCAACTATGACTGAACATGTTGCCATGGGATTTGATCTTATCCTATTTCCAAGAGAAAACTTATGACTCATGTGTTCTAAATGAGCAAGTCATTACTCATTATGGAGTAAAAAAAATGGATACCTTTTATGGGATTTTTATAAATAATGATTACTTCCCCATATTTGTGAATACTGAGCAAAGACATTCTGCAGTCATAAAACTCTCTGCATGCATGGCTTCTGTGCAGACTTTTTGAGAAGTATTTAGTGTTAAGTGATTGTTTCTGTTTTCAAGATTTATTCTCCATGGCAAGAATGCCTGTGCTGAGTTGTGACCCTTATTTCCCAAAATCACAAAGGGAAAGCAGGATAGGTTTTGCCAAAATCCAGATAGATGATTCTCAAAGACCTTGTAGTGCAGTTCAGGATGGACATGTAAAAGTTATCCTTTTTTTAAACTCTTTTCGTTCTACCTAAGCCTGGGAGGGCTCTGCAGAATTCCAGCAGTGCTACTTGCCAGTGGTCTGTTTTGATGGTCATGATGCTGCTTACCACATACTTTTGCCTAGTCAAGATTTTTCAGCTGCTCCTGAGGAGCTTAAAAGACTTGAGCCTGCCCCTGCAGCCTTTCTGGACACTGCTGACTTGTGGGTTATCACCCTGTGGCTCTCTGGTCCAGCTTTAGTGCAGTTGTCTTCTGCTGGTCTTTGTTAGGTGCAGTTAACGCTTTCTTTTATCTCTATCACTGCCCTCACTCACAGGGTTATTAAAAGGGTAACCATTATGATCTGTTTTTGAACTCTGTCTCTTTGCCCCAGGAGGGATCCATGCTCTTATCATGGTGCACGTGAAGTGTTAACCTCTTGTGCTGCTAACCTTCCTATATGGGTTTGGAGACGTGCACATAACCATTCACAGGAAAGAGATACCTGCATATCAGATTAGAATCCGATTTGGTGAGAGAGAAATCCATTTCAGAGCTTGTGTAATGGATACAGTCACAGAAAAACTGATCTTATTTTTTTTTAAATTTTGATGTATGACAGCTGGGCAGATACATTAGGAAAATGGATTTTTCAAGGGGAGCAATTGTAGTTTTAAATTTTATTGTTTGATGCACAGCCTTTGCAGTAACATTTCTCCTTGGGTGGGCAGTAATTTAATGATGACCACAACTGGCTTCTGACTGAGTTCAAATCTAGAGTGTTCCAGATCCTAGAGATCAAGCCCAGTTATAAATTTTGCATTTGAAGTTATGCATGTTTTCCTGAGGGAGAGTATGTGAAGAGGAGAGGATGTGGGACCAGTGAATGCTACATTCAATTCTTGGGTTACAGTCTACCTATAATATCTTTCCACTTGTGTTTGTGTGTCCATTTTTTTCATATCCATGAAAGTATCTCTCTCTGAAAATCAGACTTCTACAGAGAATTCATAGATGTGGATTCTTGAAGCAGCTGGCCATGGTATTGAGATAAGCTTCCAAGGCTTTACTTGATTCTCTGGAGAAAAGAAACAATCGGAAGAGAAGCATGAAATGAGTATGCTCTTACAACAAAGACATCCCATGTAGAGTTTGGAAAACCCTCGTTCACATTCATTCCTACCACCTGTCTAGTTGTATAGAGATGCACAGGGTGTGTTATAGGTAGATTGACACTGGATACCAGAAGAAGGTGGAATCTACTTTCTTGTTAATTCTGTTTCTGTGCCAAACTCTGTGTTTGTGGGAGATTATGGCTTTTAATGTATCGGGCAGTAAAATCTAGTATTTGGCTTATGATTCTAGCTGGCCTATGACATCCTATTACAATACATTCACATATTTTTGTGGTTGCTCCAACTCCTACAACCAGTCAAAGAGGGCTACATGCTGCCCTTGACATGGTAACACTGTCCCAGAAAAAAATTAGAATTAGAATTTATGTTTTCCCCTCTTTTCTATATTTATACCTGTACCATTGAATTGCAATCTGTAGGGAATCCTTTGAATAAAATGGAAATTACTACTTAAGGGAAACTATTTGTGGAGAAAAAGACAGAGGATACTCGCAGCCTGTCTGGAATAGCAAGAGCTTTTTTGTTCTAGTATTCTTTTATTTGCACTACCCAGTGCTCAGAGACTCTTTTCGTAAGTTAAAAGAAGCATTAAAACTTCACACATGCTTCAACTTGAGGATGTGGAGAGAATTCTGGATGGCCCTATTGTTCCTGTGAGCAAAGCCAATAAACCCTTATCCAAATCCTTTTACTGCTTTGGTGTCAGACAAGGAGATCAGCCAACATGCTGGACTTATCTGGCATGTATTTGGTGTCAGTTATGAACAAAATCTTGGTTCCAGCTACCAGAGTCATATCTCAGAGCTGCTCTCAACAAGTTAGATCAAGAAAGCTGTTGAGTTTTTAAAAAACATTTCGCTCTGTGCAAGTGAATTAATATCAGTTGTGTTCTGGATGGCTGTTGGACGTCACAGCTGTAACAACAAAAAGTAAGATTTTCTTTTTAACATCATACTTCAAAAGTTAAATTAAAAATTCTCTTGCAAAAATAACTGTAATAAATAGAGTATGCATCAATAAATGTACCAAGGAAGGGCAATCTGCACCTGATATAATAAAAATATTTCTCATGAATCTTCTGTTCAAAGTAGTGGAGCATTTAGTTGTGACGGGTGACTTCTCCACAGAATTTAAACTTCACTTATGGGATGGAATTTCTGTTATATTAATGTCCCATTTACACCATTTTGGCTTCATAAAAGGTACTTAAATATATATGAAAATCTGGTCTATAGAACATTTTGTGCTCTGAGAAGAATTCTTTATTAAATTTTACAGGTTGCCACAGTTTTCAGGTCCTTTTCTGTGCAACTTGGAAGTTTTAATCATTGTTAGTGGAAACATGGGAGGCACGTGTGGCTTTAATTTGCAGCAAAGCATTCAACACTTCCTGTTTTAGAATTGCACTTAAGCTCAGGCTAAATTTATGCTTACAACAGCACAGAAAGATGCTGAATTATCCTGAAAACACTTGGCAGCATTCGAGCTATATAAAACCAAAATCCTGCTCTGGCCTGTTGGACTGAGCTGATTCTTCTGGCAAACTTTTTTTTGGCTTGTAAATACTTAGCATGTGGTAAAATCACTGCCTGATTGAGAACTGTACTTGGGAGGAAGGTGTCTGACCTTGCACCATGTTGGTGTTTTAAGCTGGTTTTTATTTTCTCTCTATCTTTTGGTCCCCTGTTGTGGTTTCCTAGATACTTGTATATAGTTCTTCAGCTACAGACAATAATATTATAATAATATTCCAGTATTTGAAAAACACCCTAGATTTAAACCTACAGGTCATATATGTGAGCAACTGGCAATGTTGCATGAAGCTTCCAATAACCTTATTTATTGAGAAATTAGATTTTTTCTTATAATTGAATACACTGTTATATTATTTTTAGGATAATAGTATATTAACTACTGTGACACAGTCTGCTGTGAACTAACTTTGGATGTTCACATTATGTGATCTGAAAAATATCTGTGTGGAGTTGAATTTTGAAAGTACACATGATTCTGCGAACGGAACCCAATGACCTAGCACACTTTAATCAAGAGCCATTTCAATAATCACCCTTTTGTGGTGTACCACAGTGTCTCCTGTTACAGAAATAAATATCATATCATGATAAACAGAGATAGGTTTTTCATTTGTTGTAGAAACAAGGTGTGCCTTGATAAGAGAAACTTACCAAGTGTCACAAGATTTAGTTTCCATCCATTAAACTAAAAATCTGAAGAACTGTGGCCTCTGGTATGAGTGGCAAAGTGGGGCCACCTGATTTTTGCTCCTCATACTGGAAAGATGCCCCAAGAAATGCGTAAAAATGTGTGAGGTTCTGCAAGCATGAACCAGGTTATACATATGCTGCTAGTCTCTTCATGTGCTTGAAATCCTTCTTACATGCATTACTACCCACTTCAAGCAGGGATCATTTAAGGAGAGGGAAATCTTTCACAGTCTAACACCAAGAAATAAAATAAAAGATGATGAGGAGCTGTAGGTTGGTGTCAAAACTGGAGAGAATACTCCCACTGTCTCCCATGTCTCCTGCCTCATATATGCACTCCTATGGCTGTTACATCACCACTGCTGACACTGCATCACATCTGTTTATCAGCTTCTCTTCAGTTCTAACTAAATGTAAAGAACATTTGTTTTATTAGCTATTATTCTTATTCATCATTATTGTTATATTTTTCTAAAATTGCTGCATTTTCATCACAGAAGGGCAAGATGTTGCTCAGAGTTGGTGGTTTTCCCCCCTCCACTTAAGGATTTCTCTGTCCTTTTTCCCTCTCCTTCATGCCCCCAAGTTATTACACTGGGAAAACTGTCTACCAGTGATAGCCCTTAGATCAGGGTATTGTTTACCTCATAGCCTAAAAATGTCTCTTACTCCTTGGTCTGACTCACTGTTTTACAGTACAGTCACTTACAGATCAGTTTGGTTTCAGATTCTCAAAGAAACAGGTTCTATGGGGATCATTTGTTTCTGATCAAGAGATGGTACCAAACTAAAAAACACTGCTGGAGAGAATATCCTTTCAACTTGGCCCTTAATACAAGAACCCTCTGACAGTTGTTTCATGACATTTGAATGTCTGTTTCACCCTTCTGCAAACTTTTTGGAATCAGTTTAAAGAAAAAAATGGAGAAATGCAGACACTCCCATGTCCTGTGAGGCATGTGAAGTATTGTTTACTGCTTTTTTTCTTTTCCTACATACATAGGTAATTTCTTTGTGGATGTAAGATTTTGCTCCTATCTGCTCTATGAATTTTCTTTTTCTGAGAGTGGAGATAGGTGTGGGGGGAAAGAATCTGAATCAAACCCCACATTGTCATTCAATTTTCACTCAGTGTTTGAAGTAACTTTAGCAGTTTTGAAGATGGTTCTCTTCATGTTTGTTTAGCTCAAAAGCGTAAGGGTTGGGAGCACTGTGGTACACTCTGTGGTCAGTCCTACCTGACAGAAATGGTTAATTAATGATTTTTTATTTATTATCTGACATTTCCTGGTTTTTTGGAAGAAAGGTAAATATTGCGGAGAGTGCAACTGGCGCATCCTAACTACTACCTGACATATTCCTCTTAATATTAGATTTTTCTTTTTAATTTTTTTTCTTTTGCATTTTAAAAGAAATATGTATGAAAATATGTACAGAAAAATAAAAATATACTGTCTGTAAGAAAGGAGGGAGTCCCTGGACCTATGTGCTGCAGACCTCTAGCATTCAGCCAAGCCCCATCCAGATGCTGATACGTGATTGAATGTTTCTGTCTACTGAATCCCAGACAAGCAATGAAAATATCATGCTGTGCAGTAGATCCACTAGGGAGAAAACACATGTACACATCTAATTAAAAAAAGAAATCCACCCCAGTCCTGAGTACAGCCCTGTGGTGTCCCCTCCGTTTTAGCTGAGGGTGTCATCCTATTGAAGGATGTGAGTAATGCTGTAACAGTATTTAGCAGTACTGTTCTTCTGTAAGGAACCTACTTGCTTCAGATGAATTTGTTGTTATCCTAGGCTGTTACTTACAAGTAAAATGTAAGGATAACTTCTTGAATCCCTGCAATGTTTTAAGTATTATTCTCACAAGTTAATGTTAGAGTTAAAATGTCATTCTCAGGACATTAGAGGGTAACAGCAAGACAATCTAATTTTACCTCTTTTTGTGGAAACCAGTTCTCCAGCCTTAACCTGTCAACACTTTTTTAATACCAGGGACACACTCAAGGATAAACAGCCTGAACTTGCTGTAACTGGTAAATATTTTTTGTACAGGAATGGCAGAGGGCAACAGTTTGCCTTTTATTTTTTGAAGAAAGAAAGGGAAGGACAATAAGGAAACAAAACCAGCCATATCTTTTCCTCGTGAACAGAAGTACAGAACACAGTCTGACAAAGATGACTTTCTAATGTAGTTGTATTCCTTACAAGAGAAAGGAAATAACACATCTACAACAAGTTTGCTTACAGATTTTCTTTTTAAGTGTGTGAAGGATAGAACATACGGATTTGCATTCTTGTACACCAGCCTTTTGCAATCCCTCTGGCTCTTGCAGAGACCATTCCCTTCAATTTGACTTGGTATTAAGCACCTGAATGTCTGGATTGAGGACCATGCTGGGGTCTGCCATATGCTGACAAGCAGTCGGTGAGGTGAGAATGAAGCACTTGGGCATCACACAACACGTGCTCCACAGATAACCCAAAAGGAATTTTGGCTGAGTAAGGGTTGTCCTTAGGCTATCCCAATAGCCTTACTCCCTATGCTGTTTTCAGCTAATTGTAAGAGATAATGCTCTCTCCAGGCTTTTAGCCTTTTTGTGTATCCCCACAAGAGAATCGAATTAATGCCTATTATAACATCGACTCTGTGAGAAGTCATTTAAATGATGCTATCAATCTGCTGTCCAGCTATTACAGGTCCAAGTGGAATTTGAATTGACAGCAGAGGCAGAGAGGAGCTGTTTTATCTCTTTACCATTTTCTGATGCATCACTTTAAAAGCGTGCATGGCAATAGATAAGGTTGCCAAATTTATATTTTGGGACCTGCCTTCCAAAAGAGGTGAACACCTGCATCTTTCACTGAGTTGTGCTAAAATTGCAGATGGTGCCTCTGCACAGCAGGCTCACCGGAATTCTTGAAACAGAATTTCAGATGTATGCTCTGTAGGCAACTACATCCAGGGGTCCTTCTTGATTATCATCGCTTCTCACACATACCAGCAGGGCTACCACAACCACCTCCTTCCCTCCACGAGTAAAAATGGGAACTGAGATCCCTCAACAAGCAATTCAGCTTCCCCTTCAGATGACTAAAGCTTCCTTGATGCAATGGTTGCCACTCATAGAGGCGAGTGACCATCTTCCTTCCTGTCCACACTTCATCCAGGCCTCCTGTCGCAAACTATGCTAATTTTTGAGTTAACAGGGAAAATCACAGAGGTTTAGTGGAGGTCAAGGTAATAAACCAGTAAATTTAGTAAATATAACTCTAAACAAGAGCAATGGAAAGGAGATGAGAAGTAGGATGTGAGAAGTAACCAAGCAAAGTCCTTTAAAGTTTGAAAGAAGTTAATGCATTTACAATGTTGCCTGCATTTTGGGCTCTAGGCAGCAGGAGATGCTGACAGAGGAGAGGGAAGGGAAGAAGTTAATGAAATCCTTAAAGATTTTTTTCTTTCCTAGAATATGGTATTTTTCAAAGGCCAAAGTTCAGTTACCAACCCTGTGCTGCCACTTCAAGCATATAACATTTGTCTTTGTCTTTTACGGTGATCCATTTGATAAAACTTGTGATCCTTTTCTGTCAGTGATGTACTTCCAGAGTACTGCTAATAAGCTTTGGGACTTAGAAAAAAAGACCTTTGACATCTTCAAACTGTGGAGAGCTTTTAGGTGGTGGTGGTAAAGTCCTGTTACTCTGGCTGTGATCTAAAGCCTGTTGAAGAGAATGGGAGTCTTTCCCCTTACTTCAACAGGCTTTAGATCTGTATCCCTCCCTGTAAGCAGACCTAAGTCTAAACCATTTAATATTTGGAAGAAGAGAGCAACACAGATTACATTTCCTGGCTCTGGAGTTTCCTTTGTGCTGTCCTCAGGTCAAAACTTGTCTTCAAATTCTGTCTCTGCAATGTTTGTTCTCACAAAAGGAGATAAAGGTCTTTGTTCCTCTAGAAGTCCCTAGATGACTAGATTGAACAAACAGAGCAGTAGTGTTCTCACTGTTTTCCATCACCTACTAAAGAGCAGAACCTTCTCCCTCCCCCAGCGTTTCCATTTCCTCTACTTCCTGTCTTTGCAAATTGGGTAACAAATGCTGAATATTTCCTGGAGTTGAGTAATGACAGGACATTGGTGTCTGCAGCTGAACAGTCTGGTTAGTGCTTGGTTGAATTCTCGGCTGAAAGGAGGTGCTACAGCTGTGTTTATGGAGTCATCCTCTCACCCCTCTGCCCCAGTCTGCTTCTGTCTTTATAATACCCTTAGGGTATGGTATCAGCCTAGTCTAAGCACCCTGTGAGAAACAGACTTCAAATTACTTTTAGTTTTATTGCACTATTATTATTCCCTTAACAAAAAGATTATTATAGGCCAAACTGAGATACACTGTTTATATGGGTTTTTTCCACATTTTACTCAACAAAGGCCATTAATGACTGGGGAAATCCATTATCTGAAATGAATGGTTGTATTTGCTTTGTGCAGGTCTTGGTGGCAGGGCTGGCTACAGTGGTGGCTTCTGTGAGAAGTTACTGGAAGCCTCTCCTGTGTCAGCTGGCTCCAAGATGGACCCACTGCAGGCCAAGTCTGAGACCACCAGTGATGGGGATAGTGCCTCTGGTATAACAGATTTAAGACAGAAAATAAAAGTTATTGCTCAGAAATGATTATGTCTGGAGAAGATAGGAGTGGGCATATGTGAGAGGAACAGCTCTGCAGACACCAAGGCCAGCACAGTAGGAGGGAGGAGGTGTTCCAGGCCCTGGAGCTGAGATTCCTCTGCAGCCCCTGGTGAAGACCCTGGTGAGACAGGCTGCTCCCTGGTAGCCCATGGAGGTCCATGGTGGGTGTAGAGATTCACCTGCAACCTGTGGAGGAGACCCACGCTGGAGCAGATGGCTGCTGGAAGAAGGCTGTGAGCACATGAGAAGGCCATGCTGGAGCAGGCTCCTGGCAGCAGCTGTGGACCCAGGGACAGGGGAGCCCACACTGGAGCAGGTTTGCTAGCAAGGCTTGTGATCTCATGGGGGACCCACACTGGACAGTCTGTTCCTGAGGACAGCACCCCATGGATGGGATCCCGCACTGGAGCAGTTTGTGAAGATCTGTAGCCTGTGGGAAGGACTCACACTGAAGAAGTCCAGGGAGGAATGTCTCCTGTGGGAGGAACCCTGCACTGGAGCAGGGGAAGAGTGTGAGAAGTCCTTCCCATGAGGAGGAAGAAGTGACAGAGACCGTGTGTGATGAACTGATTGCAGACCCCGTTCCCCAAACCACTGTGTCGCTGAGGAGGGGAGATAGAGAAATTGAGAGTGGAGCTGAGCCCGGGAAGAAGAGAGGGGTGGGGAGGAGGTGTTTTATGATTTTGTTCCTCATTATCCTACTCTGATTTGATTGGCAATTAGTCAAATTATTTTTTCCTCCAGTCTGTTTTGCCTGTGGTGGCAACTGATGAGCAATCTCTCCCTGTCCTTATTTTGACCCATGAGCCTTTTGTTATATTTTCTCTCCCCTATCCAGATGAAGAGGGGAGGGAAAGAGTGGCTTTGGTGGGCACTTGGCATTCAGCCAGGGTCAAGGCAGCACTGTGACCTTTAAAATTAAGAGGAAAAGAAGATAAGATCTTCCACAGGTGGAAATCACATTGGGTTTCGTTGACACGAAGTTTGGTTATGCACTCCCAAAACTGAGAATGTTTAGAACTGGGTTTCTTAGGTCTCCCAGCTATCCTTTATACTGACAGTATAACTGCTGAGAGGGAAAGGAATTTTATTTTATAGCTTAGGCTTTTCCTCTGAAATGGCTAGACTGTCTCTCTTTTTGTCTGGGGGATTTCTTTCTCATTATGTCATTAAAACTTCAATTGCTCTATTTCTTTTGTGCTGACTGAAATGCATAGATCTGTATTTCTGTATGTATCAAATTATATGATCTTCTACAAGAAAAAAAGTCAAATATCCTTGAGTCCCTTGGCCTGATTAGTAATGGCATTGATGTGAGCAGGGAGAGTCCAATGGCAAAGAAAAACAGATTATTTCCTTAGCTGACATGCGATGGCTGTTGGTTCCAGTCTCCTAAAGTGATACCAGATATGCTTGCTGTGGAGCTGGAAGAACCTCTTCAAAGACAGACAAAGATCAGCAACCAAAACAGTGGGCAGCACAAAAATTTAAGCTCCTAAACAAGGAAGGTGAAAAGACAGGATAGAAATGGGTTGTGAGGGTTAAGATAAACAAGGAATTACAAGGAATCTTTCCCATGTGGCAGCAACGTTCGCGGATCTTTGATCTAGAATCAGATTGTTCCTTTGTATGTGAATCTAATGGATGGAATTCACACCCAGATATATCTGCTGGCAAATATGCCTGTGAAAGAAATCTTAAAATGAGTGGGCTCAACTCCTGGCATACTACATAAAACTATTTCTTTAACACATGTGCTTACTTCGGCGACATTGGCTTATTCTTGACTTAAATAGGATTTTAGCTTTGTTTAGTAAATAAAAGTAGAAGATATATTTGGGTTTTTACATAATTTGAGAAAGACTAAAGTAATCTAAATTTAGGATATGCATAGAACATTTGTGACTACTTCTGGGACATATTTTTATTTGCTATAATGTTTTTCCTTTTTCAAATTGAACAATATCTTTGCTTTTATATAAATATTTGTATGTTTGCTATAACAAATGTAGGAAAAACGTGTGATTCAGTAAAAAAACCCACACACCATCAAATCCACAACACTTTCCTTCCTTTTCTCCATCTTGTCCATAACTGTTATTAACTTTTTCCTTTGCTATGTTCTGATTCTCTACTGTAGAGACTTTCAAATGAAAGTTAACAGATGCTCTTCCACACAATCTGACTGCTCCTGAGGGGAGCTTGTTCCCACCAGACATTTTACAACATCTGTTTGAAGCTAACTTCACGTTCCCTCTGTTCCTTCTCAAGCTGGAAGCCGTGAGGAGCATAGATGAGAAGGTACATGTACAGAGGCAGGGCTTTGATGCGCTGTGCCACACACTGACCGACATTTCCACTTACATTGAAACATGCTGCTCTCAGATACATGGTAATAAACAGGACTCTTCAGCTGGCTATAACAGAGATGGTGTTGAGATAGCAGGGAGCAAATTTCACCTTTGTTAGCAGAAACGTTTTTTTATATCTAAACCTTAGAAATATATTACATTGTTTATACAGTCTGGTAATTTTTTTTTTTTCTTCACCGACAGTAGGAAATTTTACAAATTTATTGATATACTAGAACACTTTTTCTACTAGGTTTGCTGGAGTTTGTAGGCAGAACTTTAGAATTTTTCCCCTATACCAGATTTTATCACTTCAAATTTATGTTGCTATAGTGTGTAAATATAATTTTTTTCTCCATTAGAACAATGCAAACTTCTTTGTTCATATAAAACTTTTATCATTCCAAATATTTTGTCTTTCTGTTCTTCATTAAAATTAGTTGTCTTTGAAATTATAGCGTTCAATGCTGTCTCTTTAAAAAAATAGGGAAACGAAGATACACATTTTTCAGAGGGGGAAGGATATTGCAAAATTGTTTTCACAATTCTTCAATACATCTAAAAATATAACAATGCAGAAACAAAGAAATTATTTCATTGCAGCGCCATAATACTAGCTGTTCTGAAATCAACTGAAAACTTTTCCACTAATACTGATGAACAGAGTTTTCTAGAACTCTTTCTTTTTTAACATTTCTTTTGAATACCTGTGAGAATAAAGAAATTTTATGCAGCATTTATAAAACCTGGATAAGATATAACTTATTTTCCTTTTTTGCATGTTTTGTTATTTTAATTTATAGCCTGAATGTCACTGAAAAATTGTGAAAATATTTATTCTGGGCATTTTAAGTAAAGGTTCTGGAGTGACTTAAAAGTTTATATATTTTGAAAATTAATAGTATATTTACCAACAATTCTCCCTGACCAGTGATCATATAATCTCTCATTCCATTCTGGCTCCTCAAGTTTTCACGAGCCGTTAAATTCCTAGTCCTCTGAGACAGGAATTTAGGAAAAAATTGAGTCATCTTTCTAAGTAGTAGTACTGACCAAGTAATAATTTTAATAATATTTCATTCATCCTTCATGTGTTGCTATGGTCTGTTCCAGTCCTTCTTCTAATAATTCATTTCCTGACTTACCTATTTCACTGTGTTGTGTCAGTGACTGCTGGAAACGGGGATGGCAAATGATGTAACAACCCTGCCATGGCCAGGAGAGCCATAGTACCTTCCAGACTCAGTATTTGAACTGTTTTTAGTTGAAAAATCTCTTTTAAATTGTCTTCACAAAGTTCTGAGCATTTCTTCAAGAGTTCCCAGTTGCTTATGTACTATATTTCATGCATCATGTAACAGAGATGATAGACTGAGTGTCTACTTGAAGGTCATCACTTGGTCTCACTGTGGTGGACTCTGAGAGACAAAGGAAATGCAGGGAACACTCTTTGTTCTTCTTCAAACTAAATAGCTTGGACCAGTGGTATCTCCCAAGATCAGTAGTGCCAAATCAGTTAGCCAGGTGGGGGAAGTTGCTCCAAGATGCGAGAACCCAGTACAAAAGTTTCTAATATTTTAGGCTATTTGGATTTGTTTGAAGCTGGAAGTAATGAGAACCTTAGCTGAAGTATTTGACAGTATTGAGACCCAAGTGAATTCCCCCATCTTCTTCCAGATCTTTTGTGAATTACCATGTCATGGAAGGGAGGAAGTGTGATATTATCTTGAGATTCAACCTCCAAATCCACACCTCCTTACCTTTCTAGATGGTTGACTCCAAGAAAGATTAGGAGTTTAGACAGTCTGGTCACATCACTTCAGATTCACGGTGGTAGGTCCAGCAGCAGTGACATGGATGAATGACTTCAGTATAGAAGTACAGTGGAATAGCGTCTTCCACAAACCTATTTGTGCCACATGTCATGCTCCCAAATGCTGCTTTAGTAGAACCCACAACCTTGGGGCCTTCTGCTTGTTATTAGTAAATTTGTTGTGAATTCCTCACCATTTTTGGTGGTGGTGGTGTGGTGTGGTGCGGTATGGTGTGGTGCAGTGTGTGGGAGGAACACGGAATATCTGAAAACAGTAACTCTTACTCTGTTCATTGACATAAACCGGCTGTCAGTTCCTGTGGGACCCAGGCTGATAAAAAACAGGGAAAAACTATTTTATTTGCAATGTAAGGAATTTTAGCCTGTGGAGATTTTTAGTTCAACAGCAGTAAAGGTAGGGACACCAACCAGTGAGGCTGTTAAAGGTTACATTCTCTCCCAGCCTCTCTTTTTTCTCAGTCCCTTGAGTCATAATTAAACCTCCAGAAAGTGAGAAGCTGTTACTAATGCTAACATACAGTTTGGCACAACAGAATCATGCATTTACTGACTTGTGGTTTTTATTTAATTTCATTTTTTATAGGTCAGGCTGAAATTTTACTTTACTATTCAGTTTACAAAGGGCTTTTTTTCTGAATCTAGAACCTTTAATTTGATTTGAGAGTTTCCCAGGTATAACAATTATGGAAACAAACACCTTGTTCAACAGCCTGACAATGATTATCTCCTAATGGAAAAATTAGGCACTTTAATCAGATGTGACTTTAGTGCTCTCAAGTTGAAAATGCTGGAGATGGTCTCTTGTGCTTTTTACTTCTTAGGATTTCTCTCATGAGATTAGCTGGACACAGAGATGAATTTGTGTCTTTTTGAGAGCTGTTCAGATTTGAAGGAGTGGTTTCATAATAATGATATTTATATACTAGCTTTCCCAGGACTGAAATTCTTTACAGGGTTGCTTAGAAGGCCTCTACTCAGACAAGACTTCATGAATTTGGTGGGTAAAGTCTGAGAAAGAACTTAGGATTTTCTAGTGCTGCTTTCAGCTGTTTCCTTTATGCTCCAAAATGTTTTGTGACTCATTTATAAGAAAAGCTCTCTGTCAACACAGGATTCCTTTGAGTATCTGTTGGAGAGGTTTATTTACAAGCCTTTATGACTATTCATGTGTGAAGTTAACTACTGACAGGTCTTAGGAAGCCATTCCTCAGTAGAAGGTGATTATTTTTCTAAGACAAACTGAGGTGGAAGGGTGCTCAACCCTGAGATTTGTATATGAGCTTATACTTCCCATGTACAAATATCACTGAAGCAATTTAAACTGGTCAGTGAGATTCTTGGAAAATCTCACACTGAAGGAGAAAGAATTATTGGCACCTGTTGGATCACCATTGCCATTTCTTAAAATACATAGTCCCTTTTAAGGTCCTCTGTTAAACTGCTGGCCACCCCTGACCTTGCAGTCTGGTGTGAATTCACCCCAAGGTAATATGAACTACTAGATTAAAAAAAAAGTCTCCCTTCTGCTGCAGATACATTTCAGTGCTTAATAGCCATTTGTGTTTTCTTTTTCCCTTTCTTGTCTATGGGATAAGATGCCTTCAGTCTCAGAAAGCCTGGAAAGCCTTGGACTGCAGTTCACCTGATGGCATACTGTCCACAATAGATCCCAGTTTTCCTTGTGTACTGAGACTACCAAGTTTAGATCAGCCATTCCCTGTTTCCTGATCTGGTGTTGCTGTGCAGGATGTGGCAAACTGTGGGGCACGAGTTTTCAAGGATTTACTGCAAGACTCCAGACATGCAGATGGGGTCTCTTTTCAAGCATCTCTTGAAATGTAGCTGTAATCCTTGAAGAGTACCCCAGCTGCCATCCTCCTTCTCACATTATTTCTTGGTGCTGCCATCTCTCCAGTATGACATGAGAAATGTGAATTGTGAGGAAAAGTTTGCCTTTTTTTTGTTCAGAGGATAGTACATGAGGATTAAGTCTTCTCCATAATTGCCAGTAACCAAAGTCTATTAGATCAAGCTGCTTGCAGAGAACAAGATGTTGTAAATTGTGAAATCAAAGAGTACTTCCACTCTAGTTGTCTAGACAGCATGTCAAAGTGTATCTGTTGCCATATTTACTAAGGCAGAATTGAAATTCTGCATTCAATTATGAGATCGAAGCCTATATAAGTGGTTTTTACCTACTAAGATAGGAGAAGAGAGTAGAATTGCTTGATAAACTTATCTGTGCTGCTGCTGCTGCTTGGAGTACTATTTTGTGTGTTGATTTTCTACAAATATCCATTCATCCATTTTTAATAAGAGTGAATCTCAGACCAGGATACCAATTTCCAGATGCATTTTTGCTATCCTGCGGAGTGTTTATTTTCATTTTGAAACAAAGTGAATTTTACTATCATAGAATACTTTAAATTAAAGCAAAAAATCTCAAATTTTGTATTGATATAGTGCACTTGTTTGTAAAACCTCAGAAGAAGCCAAATAAGTATCCATACTGAGTAAACAGATTATTTGCTTTTTAAGTATTTTTAGCTTCTGGTACTGCTCCTAGGTTGACCTCCGGCTTCTTGATTATTGAATCCTGAGGGTAAGATCAGAGAGCCAGATGTTCTCTCTCTTGTTTTAGGTCAGGAGTTGGGTATACTGCTTTCATGTCTTCATGGTTTGTGATCTGTAGACACCACCATAATATAAGTAATAATAAACACACTGATATGTGCCTGGTTGAACTCCTCTGAAGCCAATGGGGTTGTGTTAGTATGAGGTAAAAATTAGGCTGATTATTTGCCTTAGAGGCATCCTACACTTTATGTATCTGTAAAAACTATTAACAGTTACTCTCTGGGTAGCATTTACAGCTATGGTGCAGCTGTATGAGGTTTTTCTGAAGGTTTTCATCTTTGTCTGTGTCATATTTAAATATGTGCTGGCATGGAGGATTATTAGTGCATCCCTAATATTGATGAGCACCTTCTCATTCTGTAATGGAGCAGCATTGTAAGTGGCAGTCTGTAATGCCCTTCACAGTAGAATATCCCAAGCTCCCAGGACTGTTTGCCTACATGCCATGACAGGAGATGGCACTTGGATTGACATTCCAACACCTTTCTTGCCCACACAGCGAAGCTCCAGCATTGCCAGCTGACACTTTCTTTTCACACTGGAATTCAGTAGTTATAAGTCAGTCTGTTTGCATGTCTCAGCTTCTATTTTTAAGCACCGCTAATCCCCAGCTAAGGGCCAGGCTTCATCTGGCCTTACAAGGGTGCACGGTGGTGAGGGAGGTGGCGAGGAGGGACTCTCCCAGACCTTGTGCAGTCGTCCTTGAGAGCCAGGCACAACTGCTACCTTAAAAATATGGCCAGACAAGATGCTCTTGCCTTGTCTCTCCATTGAATGCAGAAATGGCAGCACCTGGAAGAGCTGTGCCCCACAACATCCCGTATGCCCCAGACAATGAATGTTCCCTCTCTGGAGGACACTCTGCAAATGGCAATGTGAACCTACTGCTCTCTTCTATTGTGAGTGTTGTCTGCAGAGTGCAGCTGGGCTTTGAGGTGGTTGGAGATGTATTTTTTTTAAACTGTGAAGGTCCTCATTTTGTGTGCTTTCCTTCAGGTTCAAAGAGTTGTAGAACGGTTTGGGTTGGAAGGGACCTTAAATATTGTCGTGTTCCAATCCCCCTGCCATGAGCCAGGGACACCTGCTGTTAGAGCAGGTTGCTCAAAGCCCCATCCAATCTGGCCTTGAACACTTCCAGGGATGGGGCACACACAACTTCTCTGGGCAACATGTTCCAGTGCCTCATCACCCTTACAGTAAAGAATTTATTCCCAATAGCTACTCTAAACCTACTCTCAGTTTGAGCCATCACTCCTTGTCTTATCAAGGTTAACAGTTGTCAGTTCACTCAAGGAAATCAGGTCTGTAGTCTGTGCAGACCTATCCTTGAAGTTGTTGCATGTTTTCCTAAACAACAGGAAAGTAGAGATAATAGAGTGGAAGTCATGTTGCAAACTGAGCAAGCAACATGTGTGCTGCTAAAATGGGTAAGGAAACACTTCTGTCTGCCAGGGAGATGTTTCTGGTGGAAAACTCTGTTGGGAAGGAGTAGGGCACCAAAAGGGTAGCACTTAAACAAAAAAATAATTGTTTCCTTGAGAGAACCCTACTCTTGTTTTTTTCCTCTGTGGTTTTGCAATCCATCTCCTCCAGCAGCTCAGTGAATGATGTGGAAGGTGACTTTCCTGCCACAGACTCCTCCGACTACGCAGCTGCTGTTGCATCCAAATAGACCGTGGAGACTGGAGAGCTGATTTTATAGTCTTTTGAAATAGCTGGCTTATTGAAGCAAGGAAGGATCAAGCCTGCTTTCTTTCTTTCTTCTGGGAATGTTGAAGACCCTACAGATAGGGAATTATGTTATGCTTTCCAAAAAAAAAGAAGTTTAGTACACGCTATTGCTTCCTGGCAAAGGCTCTTGTTTGTTAACTGGCCAGCAGGAATCTAACTGCTAAAGCTTGAAGAAGATATGGTTTCAGTGTGCTTTTGCAATCGAAGTAGCTGAGAATGATATGGTCTCTTGGAACTTTTATTCATGTTCTGTTTACTTGATATCCTTTTTAGTCAGATGTTGAAATCACTTTCCTGCAATGTCTTAAGTAGCCCATCTAAGTCTGGAGCAGTGGATTTTTAGCAGGGCAAAGCCTTTGGCTGATCAGTTGGAAGAAGGATGGCAATTTGAAGGACATGCACAAAGAAGATCTCATCAGTGGTGATATCAAAGGATGTCAGCCAAGATGGTTTTGCAAGAGGTATACAGAGAGTCTGAATGTCTCTAGGTTTAAAATCATCTTTCCATTAACATTAACCTTTTGTGACAAAGTAAAACATATTCAATTAACATTTTCCTTCAAGTCAGGATTTGTGATTAAAGGTTTGCTCATCCAGGCACAGGATGGATCTTTCCATCTCGTGCCTGGATCCCTGATATTAAGGGCCAGCTGGGTAAGTCTATCACAGTACAAACTCATCTGCATTGTGTTACATTCAAAGCCTAAGAAAGAGGGGCCATATATCCTGTGCAAATTAAGTAAGTTTAATTTCGAATAGATATTTTTCTACTTGCGCCAAGCAAGTATCTTGAGACTCACCAATTTTTCCATTACTCACTTGCACTGATGTTTAGCAGGATGGTAAAAGTTGTGGAATTTGTTGTGCACTTTTATTGATATTGTTCTGCTTTATTTAGTAACTTCAGTTATAATATTTCCTTGAGTGATGGTAAAAAAGTATTAAATTGTCCAAATCTGGACCTGAATGGAATGTGCTCGTTGATGTCTGCCTCAAATCTGATTCAGTGGTGAGAAGCACACAGTGTTCTGAAAGCACCAGCTATTGAAACTTCATCTTCTAATTTTTAACAGCAGAAATAAGAAAAGGAAATAATTGGCACTCTGTGTATGACGAAGCTATTAACAATACTTTTCTGTTTATTATTTTACCTTTTTATTAGGGAAACAAAATATACTATACATTTTGTTTTGCCTGAAATTATATAGGCAATAAAAGCTTGTGAATGAAGAAACACATTTTGCATTAATACCACAGCACTTCTATTTCATTTTATAATTATTTTTATTTCACTTCTGAGAGTACTTCTACCGAATTCAGGGAACAGTAGGAAATCCACCCACTGGCTAATTTAACCTTTAAAATTTGTCTTTCTTCAAGTGAAAAAAAAAATAGCCC